>JARCZZ010028231.1:41978-57935 GCA_030323915.1 Brotogeris chrysoptera | reverse complement strand
TGATGTAGGGTCTGGAGCACGATGAGGAACAGCTGAGGAAACTGGGGGTGTTTAGTCTGCAGAAAAGGAGGCTCGGGGGGACCTCATCACTCTACAGCTACCTGAAAGTGGTTGTAGTCAGGTGGGGGTGGCCTCTTCTCCCAAGTAACAAGGTAACAGCCTCAAGCTGTGCCAGGAGAGGTTTCATTGGATATTAGGAAAAATTTCTTCCCAGAAGGGGTTGTCAAGCATTGGAACAGGCTGCCCAGGGCATTGGTTGAATCACCATCCCTGGAGGTATTTGAGAGACACACAGATGAGGCCCTCAGGAACATGGTTTAGTGGTGGACTCCATGATATTAAAGATCTTTTCCAACCTAAACAGCTCTATGGTTCTGCCATTCTGTAATTAATGGGTTAATGGGATATGACATTTTAAAGTGAAGATAGGTGTGACATATGGAAGATTACAATAATATTAGTGACTTACTTGTCAAAGTCTATTTTATTTAAGAGTGTGTATTTCTACAGATAATGATTCTATAAGCACTACCTCAGAAGACAGATCTTGTACACCAGTAGCAAAACGGATGGTCGGGACAGGTGAGCATTAATTTCCATGCATTTATTCTGAAACAGAATTGCATTGTAATTACAGTACCAAAGCTGGAGCAACCAGACCTGTTCTGTAAACAAAGCTGTATTTTCTACTCTGGCTCCAATTAGCTTTATCACTAAACTTACAAATTAGTTTTGTAGCTCTCTGTTCCCCGTCAGGAGCAAAACTTGCATTAATACTGTTTGACTTTGCATTAATACTGTTTGACTTTGCATTCTATACTTCCCTGAGGAGCAGCACCTGCCAACTTCTGAATATTTGTGAATCTGAATATTATTTTTTTCCTATTGAATCCCCAATAGCATTTCCATTTGCATGATAATTTGCCTTGAAACTATACTGGAAATCCATTTTCTTATCAATGCTGATTATCTTGTTGCTCTAAAGCTTACGGCCTATTGCTTTCCTGCATGTAGCACTTGGATATATCTGTCTTTAACCAACAATAGAAACAAAATTACACTGACAAATGTGGAATTTTAGATGCCTTGGAGAAACAAGAGATTTTACCTGCTATGTATTTTGCATACTTAACAGAAGGGTAATCACGTATGGATATTATTAACATTGTAAAATTAAGAGTCTCCTAATAGGAGATTATCATAAATAAGAATTAATCCTTCAGCTACTTACCAAACAATTAGCTACAATTACGCTTTAATGTATGTATATTCAGGAATACTAAGTTGCTGTTTTATTTATACTTTCAGACAGTCACATTCCCTTGGAAGAAGCACAAAATCACTTTAAAGTTATTACAGTTAATGATACTGGAGCAGGAAAACACTGGAGTGATAATGAAGTCAGAGCTTTGATAAACATATGGTCAGATGAAAAGATACAACAAATGCTTGAAGGGGCCACAAGAAATAAAGAAATATTTGAGGAAATTGCCAGAAGGTTAATGAAACGTGGCATAGACAGAGACTGGAAACAGTGCCGCACAAAGTACAAGAACCTAAAATATGAATATCGTGCACTGCAGAAGGAAAATGAGCACCTTGGTAATCCCAGGAGAAAAATGAGATTTTACGATGAAGTTGATTGTATCTTAAGAAGACAGCCACTGGGTCCCTCAGGCTGGGGATGTGGAAGTTCAAGTCTCCTATCAGGTACTAAAAACTTCAATGATGAGACAAAACATCTAAAACTTAAAGCCTGTTGACCTGTGCATTAGGGTGACCAGAATGGGGAGGGGAAATAACTGAAAAGCCTGTATCTGCATGGTCACATAGGCAAAGGGAAATGGTCTTTGGAGTAATTTAGAAGTGAGAACATTAACACTGAGTGAAAGTACCTGAAGCGTTCAATGTTACTGGAGAATCTTTGTGCTTTTGGAAGCTTAAGTGAGATACAGTGAAATAGTGGTATAAAATGTGGCAGGTTTTAGAGGTGATCGAGCAAGGCATGTAAAGTCTTATGGATAGAGAGCTGCAAGCTCATACCGTTTAGAACTGCAGAAATCAGTAACAATCAAGCCAAGTGAAGGGACTCAAAAGTAAACATCATTAATTCAATTCACACCACAGTCAAGAGATAAAAATCCAGGGCGGCAGTGATGCTTATTTGAGTATTGTTGATTATTATATAAATTTTGCTAACACATAATCAATTTTCTAAATAGAATTTGCCTCAGTTTTAGTATTAAAAGACCTCTCATCTAGGAACCCCACTGCTAACCTTTTCTCTGCTGTAAGGGTTCTCACGACTGCTCCAGCTCCCAGAGGCATCTGTCCCTGCTCCAGGCAAATCAGATGCTCTTGTAGAAGCAACTTAACCACTGCAGCTTAGAGCTCAGTGAGTTATGATAAACCAGAACTAATTCTGATCTTTATCAAAATGCTAAATAGAATAATAGTAGTAGAATAGTAGTAAAATTGCTATTTGCAATGTCACAGATGTTAGTTGAGAACTTGAACCATTTCTGCAGAAGAGGGCAGATAAACAGCTTAAGCAGAAACTGCTGGAGCCATTCTTAAGCCAGCTGTCCTCTGTCATGAATCAGAGCCTTAAAGCACTGTCCAAGAGCCCCATATGGTCATGCCATTAGTTGAGGCTAGAATGACATCCGCATAGCCACAGGATGATGCCACTGCTTCTTACCTATCTCATTCTTGTGCTCAATCACATTCTTAAGACAGGCATTTTCTTCCAAATACAGAAGCTGAAGATTATTACTGCTTATTGCTGTCTGTGAATGGAATTTGTCAACACCAAGAATGTTTGAGCCAACATGGCTGTTTAGCATGTTTAGCATGCTGGAAAAGGACTGTTTAATCTGTGCTGTAAATGCTGATGCAGGAGACAGTAAAACAATAACCTTTCAGAAAACCAGCTTAAGCTATTAAGCTTTTTGAGGCATCTGCCAAATACATGTGTCTCCACCCTGATTTTGTGTGCCAACCCAGTACCTAACTTTTCTAGAAGATTCTTATTGTTCCAGGTCACTCATCCCAATGCATTTGCTTTTGTAGTATAAGGTTTTTTGGTGTGTGACTAACTGTATTTAAGAATCTCTGCAAAATAGTCACCTTGGTTTTCTCTTCTAAGTTTCAGTGGGAGATGTAACAGTAAACACAGGATCCTTGAGTATCAAGAGAAAAACATGGACTGATGGTAAGAACTCCTGACGTTTTAAAGCATCTATACACTGCTGTTGAATTGGATGCCAGATTCTAATTTCCAGTACTAAAACAGTTTAGAAATAAAGAAATCCTAGAACTTAACACCAAGCTCCAAGTCAAGGTTCTTTTGCCCTCAACAACCTGCAAAAGAAGAGACCTGATAAAAATGTGTGCCTAAGGAAAGCTGCAATTTATTTATCTCAATCCTCATCCCTGGCATGAATGAAGCAAACATCATTTATAAGAATCAAATGATAGGAAAAGATAAAAATTTTTTAAAAGAAAATGTCTTAATTACTTGCTTTGCTCAAGAGGAAAACAGGGACAATATCAGTGTCATGGTTTCCTCATATACTGTACGTCAGTAAATGATAGGAAAAAATACATGCTTAGATGTATAAAGTCTAACATGTAATGCCTAACATGTTGTACAAGGGAAAACATGTTAAGACAGCTATTCCAAAGAGAAGACACGGTATAGAATCACTGAGAGAGAAAAATGAAGGGATGGGCAGGAATACATGACATGCAATCTGACATTAGAAAGGTCAGGAGCTTGTTTGTTTTTTCCCTGGCAGAACTGTCAGGCCTTAACTAATGAAAAAGTCCAACACTTAGGGATGACAATCTCAGTTTTAGGAGGCTTGCCCCTATTTCTGATACTGTACTGTTGTCCTGTCTACAGACAGGTGAACACAAACAGATCCAACCATCACAACATTTCTGAATTCAATCTGCTCAGTTCACCATCCCAAACTGTACTAACAGGACTAACTTCTATCTGATTAAGCATACTCTCAGTTATTGCCTATTAGGCAAATATGTCTGGCAGAAGGCAGTATCTAGGCAAAGCTGAAGGTTTCAAATATGAGTGATTTTGACAAGGTCTGCTTCATTCCTACTTGCTGTTATACAATGACCCCCTTACACAACACCAGGCAACGCCTGCCAAAAACACATAACAGAAGGACAGATAGTAGAATCTAGCTAAATGTCAGTGTCAACAGTTCATTGACTTGCGAACTGTAACTGCATGCTTTGCTTTTGTCCACAGAGGTATCACCTGTTCCACTTAAGAAAAGTGCTTCTGAAAACGCCATACTCCACTTCCAAAAGCTATTAACAGAGAGAGTGCACACAGTAACAGAAGGCAAAAAGTTACTGTTAGAAAGGCTTTGTAAGCAGGAGGAAATGCAAGACCTCAACAGAACACAGCGGTATGTTGATCCATCAGCCATACAACAGGTTGGTTTAATGAACTTTCTACTAAATTAGCATGCAAAGAGATTCTCTCAGATAGGAAATTAGACAGACATATTTATGAGTGTAGGTCACCCACATGAGTATATGCTTGCTCCTCTTTAATATATTCAGCTTCAGTCATATAAACTAAAACAACTAAAACTAAAACTATGAGTTGCCATCATAATCCTTAACGATGATCTTTTAGCAGTGATGTCAGTCTAATAAAAGATGTAACCTCTACCTACATGCCTTGGCTCACCTACTGGCATAATTAACAGGCTTAATGGAAAGAAATTAACACTTTGACTGATAAAGAAAACATGTACAGTTCAAATTTCATCCCATCATTTCCAATTACCATCTCTACGACCTTCCTAGCAAGTAAGTCCTCTGCAATTAACCAAAGAGTTGAAGTCATGAGAACTTCTTTTTGGCTAGGCAAGGCTGGTGGGGAAAACGCAACACTTAATTCCTTTATCAGCATTTACACTCCTCCTAGCTGTTCCTCCTGCATATGCTGGGGTGGGGAACCATCCCCAGCTGCCCACTGAAGGCATGGTGCTGTGCAGCAGTGAACTGCGAATTAAGTAAGTCAGAAAGTACACACTGTTGAAGCCCACCTAGAAGGGGCGGGAATGAGTTCTAGTCCCTGTTCTGTGTTGGGCAAGAGGTCTGCCTTGCCCAGTAGCCAATGAAGTATAGAAAACATAGAAGCAGTGCAGAACAATGACACAGTAAGTGACAAATGCTATGCCATAACTAACTGTTACTCGGCAAAATCCTACTAGCAACTACTTCATTTTGTGATTGTCTAAGTATTCTATAGCCTGTACTGCCTGCAAGGCATGCATTTCCAGGGGTTTCCTTTTAGTGTGTTCAAGCAGAACAACTCATTTCGGGATCTCTGTCATGTCTGGGCATATGTCTACACAGCCCTGCCAAAGCTAGGTCAATTCTGAGCACGCACAAGGGCACAACTGAAGTCAAATAGCCAAGTCCTTACTGCAGCAGCAACAGCAGACAGATCTCCTTATACACAAAGGCCTAAATTCCATCCAAGCTGCTCTTCACAAAGCGTTACACAAAAATATTACTGACATAGTGCCTTGTTTCCTGCTGGAAGGGTAATTATTTTCTTGTCAACTTTTTATAAGCGATATTATGAAGGTAAACAATTTCCACCAAGGTAGATTTTACCTGCCACTTAACTAGCATTCATAAAACAATGCAGAGAAGTCAGAGAAAGATCCCTAGAAAATTATAGGGTTTTAATCATGTTCACTTTTACTGTGACATGTACATACACTTTCAGTGTATGCTTATCTACCACTTTTCACAGTTCACGTCGGTTACTCAGTTTAAGCCTTTGACTCGTAATACTATTCTCTCTTTGCAACGGTTAGGTTCAAAGATGCATCCCGGAATTTGTATTATATCACTTGCATACAGAACTACTGTCTGGTAGGAGGACAAGGGATCTGTCCCTGCAGCATGGTATCCTTCTAAATATGCAGAGCCAGCTGAATGCATATTACCATTCCTACCAGTAGTAAAACCACAGGATACTCCTTTCACACATTAAAGTAAGCGATCCTACCCTAATTCATTGTAGTACATTTAAACAGTTTAGTTCAATTTAGATTTAAATTAAGTTTTTAAAATAACTGTACTGAAAATAATATGGATCACCTACATGTTCTGCTTTACCTGTTCAGTTCCATGAGTGCAAGACTGAAACTGATTTGATAACTCAGTGCAACAAGAAGATCCCCTTTTCTCCATGTTACTCTGAGCAATCCAAGCCTTGCTGGATCCTCCATAAACCAGTTCAGCTCACTAACCTGACACAAGACTAGTCCGGCTGGGGAAAAAAAAGCAAATGGTTTTCTGTGTAACTTGTAGCAGCCCCACATGTTCTTGGCTGTGCTGGGCATAACTTTGAGCACCTCTAAGGTTGCTTTTGTTGCAGAGTGGCTGCCCTCACAGAAGAAAAGCTAACCTGAAGGAGGCAGTTAGCACTGCAAAGGAGACAACATGTAGTTAACATTCTGAGTGATGCACAAGGATCCAAATATTTCAAAAACTTTTCTGTCATTTAGTACAAACAACCCACCAAAACTCTCTCTTCTTCCAGAAAATAAAAATTACTTATTAATTAGAATAAGCAGATCTTTCATAAAATACGTATCTGTTGTTCTGGTGGAAACTGCACAAAAGCACTGAGGCAAAATGACTGTCTAAATTCTTAGTAAGTCAGAGCAGAGAACAGCAGAGCGCATCTGCACTCTCTACTTGGAAACTTCATATCAACACAGACATGAAGCAAGAACTGACAGAAAAACAAAGAACACAAGTGGCTTTCCAAGGAAAGTATTTTTTCCTCAAAAAACTTTACAGAGAGTGGAAGTTACTTCACAAATATCCAAAAAAGGTGACTTCCCTTTGTGTGCGATTCCACTTCAAATCTTCTTTCCTTCTGTTCACATTAATTTTCGGACAAAGATGGTAAGAGATGTCAAGCGCACAGGTATTTGGTACCATCCAATATTTATGTGCTACTCCCATTTATACAGACAACAATTATCTACTTGAATACGTAGGAAACTGAGATAGGTTGTCTTGGTGCTGCTTTGATTTATCTTTCTTCACTGCAGTTGTAGTTAGAATGCCACATTACTTTTTGCTAACTAACATGGATGTTGCACATTTAGAATACCGTTTGTCTATAGGTATGGTCTGTCTGCTTTTGACAGCATCTATGGGATTGCTGGTGAAGGATTTATCAAAAAAGTCCCTTCAAAACCAGCAGCTGTTAATCCAACTCTTCCTTCAAGGGTATTTTTTTATATCCACTTGAGCTTGTCCTGTGGCTCTGCTCTGATCATAGCTTTACATCTGTTACAGTCACACAATAGTTTAAGCGCACTTAGGGGCAAGTTAAATGGAACTTGGGGCATCAGCTGAACCATGCTAAACGGTTATGTTGAGAGCATTACATAGAATGAAAGGGCTTGGGAGGAAAGGCCTTCTTAGACATAGATCCACAAACATGATTCCTTTTTAGCAGAAAGGCCAGACCAAGTTGTTTCTATGTAACTGCTCCTGGAAATGTTAACACGAACTACATCATGAAAATGGTGCAGCTTAAAAATCAAAACCAACACCAAGCAATGGTGTCAAGATAAGCAATCCTTTAAAAAAAAACAGATCTATGCTCTCCTCTCTCCACAAATATCTGCACTATTACCAGGGAGGTGTTCAGATTACTGAGGGCAAATCTGTCTCCTCTCCTGTTTGCAAATGACAATACTGATTTTTTTGAGGTATGGCAGATAAATAAAGCAATCACCACACTTACCTATACTAAAAAGTTCCATTCTTCTCTAAAGCACACACATTCACTGAGATGAATGGGTCACTTTACGTGTCTTTCATAGGGCTGTTACCCTGGAAAGTCCTCTGAATGCCCCATTTAGATTATTTCCCCGCTAGACCAAACTATATTTGGGCCAAATGAATGAAGAATGAGCTCCAGGGAGGAGAAATGCCTGCATTGTTGGTGGATTTACAAGCACTGTCAGCTACACTGTCAGCTTAAAAGCCTCTCCCTCTAGAGTCACCCTTTGTTCCTCCTCCAGCAGCAAGGTCTCCTTTGTGTGCGCAAGGGCTTACATAGACAAGTGGTTAATCAACTGACAGAACTGACTTAAATTAAAACTAGCCTAATGAAAAGCCCCTCTAAACAATCCTTACCTTTTTTTTAAGTCTGAGGGAAGTAGTGTAAGACATAGCAAAGAGCAGCTAGGACAGTTTTATTTGAACTGAACTACCCAGCATGAACTTCCCATGCTGTGTGCAACCCTCCCTCCAGGCAACAAGCTCACACTTAAGGTATGGCAGACAAGCCAGGAGAGCTTGTGAAAATTACTGGAGCTGTATCATGCCAACTTGGATGACAACTACAGTCAATGTAAAGAAGAGTGAACAGTCTCACCCCAATTCTGTGGCTAGGTTAATGTAATGGGATGTCTGTTGGCCACAATAAACATAATGGGTGTCTCCAAAATGTCCTTTTGCACATACATTTTGGCACCACTTCCCTCCTGGCTTTTCCAGTCCTTATGTTATCTCATTCCAGTTGGTTTCTCTACATCCGGAGATAAGAGCTGATACCAAACTGCATTTTGTGATATGTACATCTAAGAGATCTGAGCCTGGGTAGAATAGAAATCTGGCTTTCCGAAAATGCGCATGCAGGAACCTGACCACTGCAGGAAGCTACGTAAAACAACTGAGTCAACATAAGAGCTCACCACAACAAAAAAGGCCCACCTCCTCCTCTCTTCCTGCAGGAGTGAGCTTTGTGGCATGTAATTAAACTGGGTTGTCAGCACCTAGCAGCACAGAACGGCCTATAAGTGTAAACCAAGACAGAACTAAAAGATAGTGTATTCAGTAAGTGTCTCTGAAAGTGGGGAACATTTTAACAGTACATACAGCATGAGTGTTCTGGTAGAACAGCACACAGACTCAGTCAATAGCTATAGCTACATCTTAGCCAGTATATTCCATAGGGAATTTACATAGAAATATGGTTACTTACAAAATTTGGCATTTGGATAATAAAAACGTTTAACACTGCGGTTCTTGCATCTAAGGACTGGGGATCTGCTAAACTCATATTGGCTTCTTCAGATGAGATGAATGAAGGGGTATATATGTCACATACCAAATTATCAGGAAGATTACCAGTAGCATATCAGTTTCCCTCAGAAAATTCCCATCCAACTACTATTCCAGTTTCAAACTTTTTGTGTGCAAGATTCATGCTGTAAGACAGGATTACCAATGGCTTGCTAAATGGTATTTTTAAATATCTATGTTGTAGCCAAGAGGTTGCATATAAAACATAGATAAACACTTCCATTATGCTACACTGAGGGTAGCTATTTGGAAGGATGGCTAATGGGAAGCAACCAGTAATTCTACTAGATTGAAAGAAAAGTAAAAATCCTTAACTTACGTTGGTGATTATTTGGGTTCTTTTGTGTGGGTTTTAATAGTGGACAGCTATAGGGAAGCC
Organism: Brotogeris chrysoptera; assembly: GCA_030323915.1. NCBI lineage: Eukaryota > Metazoa > Chordata > Aves > Psittaciformes > Psittacidae > Brotogeris > Brotogeris chrysoptera. The sequence goes on along the minus strand of JARCZZ010028231.1, from coordinate 48,385 downwards.
ATCAAGAAAGCATGCTGGCCAACCTCCCCCGCAATTTACATTGATTCTCATAATAAATTCCATACTTCCACCTGCACAGAAGAGAACTTATAAAGACTTCTTTTAAGAAGCAGTACAAAACTGGACACACTTGAGTTTCAGTACATAGTATTACTGCCAAACATATTTTCCAGGGAATTTTGCAAAAAGTTAACAGAAGTCACATTTGTTCCAAGATTAACTTTGCAAATTTGTCCTGGTCAAGGACTCAGATGACGTTTAATAGATTTGTAACTCAAAGAACTCCTCCTCCTTCACCACCCCCAAGAAAGTTGTGTCCTTACAATATCCTGACTTTATTTTGGCATGCTGTTAGTGGATTTTCAGTGGCTTTCTTCCCTAGCTTACAAATCGTAAAGATGTTTTAGAACATCCACTTTTAAGCCTTCTTAATGTTGACACCAGAGTAGCAGCATTAACTTTAGTGCTATAGGTTTCAGTCATAATGAGAATTCACTGCCAACATAGCTGTAAAATGTGTTAAAATCAGATGAGAATCACTTTGAAATGGTCTCAAGTTAAACTGGTACAATGTTATTAGTGTGTGGAAGGCCTTAATTAGCCACTGAGTAGGAACATATTGGTTTTCATTTCAATTCATAGCTCACCATTGTAGTTAAAGCCAATGAAAAGCCCCGTTTTAACTTCTGCTACAAAGGAATATGAATTTAAGTCTCAACAATCTAGCAGCTGCTTAAAAACCGACCAACCAAAACTACACTCCCACACACATTTTAAAGTTGTTGTTTATGTCGGGATAGTGAAATTTCAAGTCTATCTTATTTTTCACAATGTACCTACTTGTGGGCCCACTCCAGAACCTTGCTTACAAATACACCCTGACTTTTCATGCAGAATGGATTTGGTGAAACAGTAAGCACCGCTCAAACACATGCCATTGAATATACCTCTTTAGTATTTTGATGGCTTGGCCAAGAATAGAGAGTTTCAAGTTTTCAGTTACAAGCATCCCCACTGGAGTACATCTCTCCAGTGCCATATTATCTTTTAAACATTGTAATACAAAGCATCAACTCATTTTAGGCCATTTATCAGAAACAGCAAAGTCCTTCATGCTGCTGCTACCAGCTATATCAGAATATAAGGCACAAAGAATTTATGCTGCATGTTTTTGTGGCATGTAACAAATACCCTGGGATCTTTACTTACGCAGACAAGATTTCAAAGATTAGAAACTATAACATGTTCCCCACAGCTGCATCTTCTTTGTAGACAGGTCATATAAAAAATGAAGGTTGACATAATGCCATGCTTGAGCATCCCCATTTTTTAAATCTAAGATGAATTAAGGGCCAAATTCTGTAAGTCGATTCTATTGCACAGGACTAATTTGCATATAAAAGAACATGCTATGAGTATGTAAGGCCAGTAGTCATCACCTAAACATCCTTACTAATTTTAATTTAAAAGTGAGGTTTGAGGACTGTGCTTGCCGTGGCCAATCAAACTTCTGTTAGTCACTTAAGCCTGATTGGAACTGACCATTATATTTACCATTTCTCTCTTACATATTTACTTATTTTTAAAAGAATAAGGCTAAGAGACACTTCTTGGGTTTTAAGTTTTAGAAGATGGGCTTAATGCAATTTACAGGTACAGTTAATGCTAAATCCTATTACTGCCTGAGGGCGATGCCACCCCTACTACACCTCACAGCAGGGAAAATGCAAAAAGGTTAGAGAGAAACATTAAAGAAGGAAATGGGAACATCAACATCTCAGCTATTTAATAGAGTTCTATCGAGTGCCTGCAAAGGGATACCTAATTGAACAGACTGTGTCACTCCACAAATGCAATCATGTTTATGCTTCTAAGAAAGCAGCCCTTACAAGTTTTGTCAGTTACCGAGTTATAAGATCAGAATCAGAGGTAGCATGTGCATGCTTCTAGGTGTGCATCTTGCCACAGAACTGGTGAATTGCTTACAGTTTCAATAACAGTAGCATTACTGTCTACAGTTGTGTCCTCCATAGCGGATATTTGATATTAAACAGCTCATGGAAATCAAATATACTTGTCACGTGCCCATCAGAAAAAATATCGTGAAATAAGTTGTAATGAAAACTGAGATAATAAGATGCAGAGAAATGAAAATACATCAATCATTTTATTTTCTTGGCTCACCACTGTAACTGTGTAAGCACAAATGAGGTAAGATTTTTTTCCCAGAAAAATGGTGCAACCTAAAATGAGACTTTTAATTAATTAGTCTCATTAGGCTTTTCTCCTTGGATTCCGCAGCTCTATCTCTCCCAATAAAAATATTTTTGATGGACACTGGCAAATATATATTGTTTATGAATGATACACCTGCAACCCGAAGACAAGTCTTAGCATATGAGTCATATAGGGATGCCGGATTTTAACAGTAAAAGTATATGAAAGTCGGTTGTAATAAACAGAAAATCTCAGTGTAAACTATTTTCTGTTGTTGGTCCAAAGCCATTTCAAAGCATGTCTGTGACATAAGAAATACAAAGACCCTATCATTTTATCTATTCATTGCATGGGTACTCAGGAGAAGCTCACCTCCCCAGGCTGTCGGCAATGTGATTACAAGCGGAAAGTTAAGCACAGTGTATAGGTGTTTGCACTGCATGTTCTACAGAGCTTGTGGGTGCGCGCTTGGCCGTGCACGTGCTCCCACAAGGCGCATACCCCTTCTGGCACCCCTGGGAAAACGTTCAGCATATGTCAGTGCATACCATTATTACTTTGAATGCCAAACGGAAGCAGAGCCCAAACTTCATTTTGCAGCTCTGCATTCCCGTGGATCACAGTGATCCTAGTTTGTTTCACATCGCCATAGACATGGCAGGTAGAAGAAAGTTTCATTATATCATGGTGATGAGGATTCAAAACTATGGCTAGCGGAGCCTTAAGAACCACTGCGTCAAGGCCGTCCCGACGTGTGTGAATTACACTTCACACGAGCATCCCGAGTGACGCCGGGAACGATGGCCGGGCTCGCCGCGCCGCCGGCGGGAGGTCAGCGCCTGCCTGCCACCGCTGCGGCGGGGCTGAGAAGGGGCGATGGGCGCATGCCCGCCGTCACGCCGGGGGCTGCGGGCACGGAGGCTCCCGGGCAGCCCGGTAAGTGCGCACGGCCGGGCGGCGGCAGGAACAGATGCCGGTTAAAGTGAGATGCAGCCGAGGTCCAAGGCACTTCCGAGCGCTGCTCCGTCGGCGGGGCCGGCCCGGGACGCGGCAGGGCATGCCTTGCGCTCCGCCATCGGGATGCTGCCGGGTCTCCCCGCCGGCGCGGAGCAGCAGGAAGGAACGGGACGCTCCGGAGCGGGCAGGCCCCCGGCCGCGCCGCTCGCCTCCCACCCCGCTCCTGTCTCCGCCGGTTGCGTATGCCGAAGCGGAACCCCGACCACTGCGGGGCAGCCGCCGCGGGCCGGCCCGCTGCGCAGCCGCCGTTTTGGGACGGAGACCCCATCCATCCCGGTCCCGACTCCTGTGCCCCCCCAACTCCCTTACCTGTGCTGCAGCCCCACCAGCCCCAGCGTGATCACATGAGGCACGTCCAGCTCGGTGGGCCACACGCCGGAGGCGATGCAGCCGAACACGCCGCACTCCTCCCGGATGCCCAGCTCCTCCAGCTCCATGGCGCAGTCGGCACGTGGCGCCGGGATCCCGCTCGACGGCCCCGGTCCCTCTCGCCGTGTGGCGGCTCCCGCGCCCTCCTTCCTGCGCTGCGCGCAGCCAACAGCGCCGCGCCGCCCGCGGCCGCCAGTAGCCTGGCGGGGCGGGCTCCCTCGTTTACAACGGGGGGGCGCTCCCCGCCCCTGGCCCCACTCCCGCCACACGCCTGAAGGCGGGGGATCGCCCTCGGGACGAGGGGCGCGGGCGCGGCGCGGGGCCGACATTGGCCGGGCAGTGGGGCCGGGGCCGTGTTTGCACGGGGAGGAGGGGGCCCGGCCGGGACTCGCCCGCGGAACTCGGCAGGGCGGAGAGGGGCGCGTTGGGAGGCGATTGGCGGGAGGTGCCGCTGCCCTGCCTGCCCGCCCCTTCCGCCTGCCCCTTCTTACCCCGGCGGCGGGGCTCGGTGGCGTGTGCTGAGCGTCTGTTCTGTGCCCTAGGTGCCCGCTGTCGCTCCCGCCGCTGAAGTCATGGCCCCCGCAGCATCAGGTAACTGCCTGCCCGTCGGTAGGGCACGCCGCGATCGCGGAGAGCCGGTAGCGGTCGGGGGGCGGGTCGACGGGCTCCGCTGCCGAGTGGCAGGTGCCCGCTCAGCCGGGCTCGGGTGTAGCTCCTTGGAAACGAGCTTTTTTTTTTCTCCGCAGAGCTTTGCTTTGTGTTGTTTTTTTTCTCGTGGGTGACCGCGACCCGGCCCGAAGGGGCACCGGCTGCCCCGCGTCCCGCTGGAGGGGCGGGCGAGCGCTTCGAGACGAACGTTTCGAGCCTTGGGCGGAGGATGCCTCGGGCCGCTGCCGTTCGGCTTCCCGAGCCTCGTGTTTGTCTGGAAGCTAAACCACATTCAAATACCGGGTGAAAAGCGGCGCAGCTTCTGCCGGCACCGCCTCATCTCAGACGGTACCTCTCGACCGCCGGCGGCGAGTGAAAGCGGTGCCAGTGTGGAGGAGAGCGCTGCTCCAAGTGAGAAGCTGCCCTGGCCTTTCCCGCGCATCTCTCGTGGCGCCGGAGTCCTGCGGGCAAACGTGTTGGGCGGTTGTTTCGCCTTTGCTGCCCGGGGGAGAGGGGAACCTCATCGAATTGCCAGCACATACGGGCTTGGCGGTGGTTCACGGGCTGCAGCACGGAGCCCTGCTGGGTCTCGCTTTGCAAAGTGTAAAGTGTGCGAACTTGATGGGCTTACTTGCAGAAGTAAAGCATTTTTTTCAGTCTAAAACTTCATTTATTCATTACTTATTTCTTTAGACCTGAAACTTGGTAAAAAAGTTAATGAAGGTAAAACAAAAGAAGTGTTCGAGCTGCCAGATATGCCGGGGTGTGTGCTCATGCAGTCAAAAGACCAAATAACAGCGGGGAATGCAGCCAGGAAGGACCGGATGGAAGGGAAGGCTGCCATTTCCAATACAACAACTAGCTGTGTGTTTCAGTTGCTGCAAGAATCTGGTAAGTACTTCAAAGGTAGAATATATGCCTATGTATTACAGATCTTGTTAGAAAACAGTGTTGTTTCTGTGTATCCTGCCCTGAAGCTCTGATTTTTGGGGTGGGGGGGAAAGGGGGTTAGTGTTTCTTCTATTCGTTTTTAGTTACGCTTTTCCTTCTGGACTGCAGAGCTGGATGGGTGACTTGTTCATTTGTAACATGAGAGTATCCAAAGTAATCTTCCAGTAACAGATAATACTGCAACAGCTTCTGCTTGTTTGAACACACTCCTCTACTTCTGTCAGTTATTCCCTTCCCCCGTGTTCCCTTGTCTGGATGCATCTTGCCGTTCTTACTACATCTGTCTACAAGTCACTGCTAGCTAGTGGCACTACCAGACTACGTATTAAGCTGTGTGAAACTTGTGTATGAATGTTAAAATTAGAGTGTCTTTTTATAACTTTTTTCTTTCCCGTCTCGATTGTGCTGTATCAACGTAAAGGTTCTGCACACTTTGTACTTAAACACGCATTTGCAATGTGGTCCGCATTTATTGGTCTGTACTGAATGTTACAGAGAACGTAATGTTTCTGTTAAGAGACTCAAAATGTTTCTGGTGCTAGAAGTGAGCTTTCATGGAGTATGTAACAAACTTGAGCCACTCAAGGTTTGAGCCACACTTCCAAAAATGGAGCCAGTGTCTTTGCTTTGGGAAAGTATCTTGAAGTGCTTTGACTGAGAAGTTTGCAAGTTGCAAAGAGGAATTTGCACTACCTTGAGCTGCAAACAGTACTGTAATACAGGCGCCAGTAAACTTCGTTAAGATGCTTATAGCTGCATGCTCAGTGCATTCGAAAGCATTTGCACAAGCATTAAGTACCAGATGAGTTACTTTAAAACTTATATTATCTTGTATTATTGTGGATGAAGCACTCTATAGACAGATAGGAACAGCCTCACACTCGCAGGCCCTTGTTCTCATGGGGGGGGACTTCAACCACCCTGATATCTGTTGGAGGGATGGTACAGCCCTGCACAAGCAATCCAGGAGGTTCCTCGATTGTGTGGAAGACAACTTCCTTCTGCAAATAAGAGAGGAGCTGACAAGGACAGGTGCCATGCTTGACCTCATCCTCACCAACAGGGAAGGGCTGGTTGGAAATGTGCCTCTCCAGGGCAGCCTTGGTTGCAGCAATCATGAGATGGTCTAATTTGAGATCCTCAGGACAGTGAGAAGAGCGTGCAGCAAGCTCACTGCCCTGGACTTCAAGAGAGCAGACTTTGGC
>JARCZZ010028231.1:18244-39968 GCA_030323915.1 Brotogeris chrysoptera | reverse complement strand
TAGCAGCAGTGGTTTGTGTTATACCTTAGTTACTGGACTGTTCTTATCTCAACCCATGGGAGTTACATTCTTTCAATCCTCCTCCCCATTCCTCCGGGAGCCGGGGGGAGGAAGGGGAGGGAGTGAGAGAGACACTGTGTGGTTCTGAGTTACCAGCTGGGCTTAAACCACGACACTCGCATTTTCAATAAACTACAGGCAGAAGACACTATACAGTTAAGCTGTCTGCCAAGCAAGCAGACATTTGCTCCTTTGCTTTATAAGAAGATAAAATTATTTATTTTTTTTTTCCTGTGTTGGGAGAACTTCCAATGCTAAATAATGGTCTCCTGTTGAATAATCATGAAAGCGTCTTTATAGCACCTATTTGTACTAGCATATATGCAAAAAAAGCTCAAGCTAGTCATCAGTTTTAGCTAAGAAATGCTACTGTTTGGCTGTACTTTTAATAGACAACTTCATCCAGTTAAGGGAGTTGGTTGAGAAGCACATTATATCAACTCCAGGGTTCCTCATATAAGTTCCTCCTGCTAGAAAGTGTTTTAATACCCACATTTAATACATGCTCATCATGGCATGGCAAAGAGGGGGTATGGATCATAAAGTTAATCTGGGAGATGGATACAATAGGTCAGGATATGCTGGCTTAAGGATTTTACGTAACTAATTGTTTAAAGCATGTGTCCAGAAACACTGGGGTTTAAATTCATTTGTTTAAAAGTTTCAATAAGAAATTTCAGGTGACAGAAGTCTGATTCTGCAGTGAAGTTCATATTGGCACAGTGTGTACCCCTTCTTCAAGACTGTGGTTTTGCAACGTATTTTCTAAGGACTGCAACACAGAAAGAAACACAGCAGGAATGCAAGGACCAGACTACAAAGCAGCAGAGGAAGCTAACTACCAGCCAAGACTTACCAGATGAAGAATTTTCTCTCTTTTCTTATGGAAGAGAATATAAAATATGGGTGACACGACTGTACTGTGACGATTTTAAAATTGAGGCATTCTCTAAGGAAGAATGAAAGCTCTTTCAGAACAACGGAAGCTTTTAATAAAGGGAAAATGATAGGAAAGAGGCTGTTTTGACAGGCTTTCAGGATTTAACGTATCGTTTGTAAAAATCTGACCTGCTGTTATTATCCTCTGAGCAAGAGAGTTTTTATACTTCAATGATTACACAAATAGTGTGTTTGAATACTGTGTGTTTCTGTAATTGATTGCTGACACCGTATTACTGAATTCTGTAGCTGCAAAGGGTTGTGCTGGATTACTGTTTATAAAAACAGTACAGTGTGTGACGCAAAAGATGGAATAACAACATTGCAACCCATGGACATCCCATGTGGAAGGCCAAATCCTACACATGCTCACTGCAGTAAGGATGTCCCTCACCAGAGTAAGTATGATGCCCAATGACAAGCAGCTATAGAATTAAATTATGCATAGTCAATGGAATGACTGGTGATGAAGGGTAATAAAAGCAAGTGCAAAGAAAGCTCTGGAAAATGGCATGTCTTTATAAAGTCCCACTATTGAAAAAACTTTTATTGGCTTAGGTAATTTTTCTGAGCTTCAAAGAGAGAGGAAAAAACCCACCTGTGGCCACCATAAGACCATAGAGAAACACCAACTGTTTCCGAATAAGAAGGGAGCCAGGCAGACAAATGTTATCCCAGCAGTATATGGAAAGGGGAACTAATTATATAATATCTTGCCAGATCTTCCCAAAGAGGGAAAAAACATTACATCGCTTGTAAAAACATTATAGTTCAGGCCTTATAGAAGAGCAGGTGTGATGCTGAAAGTGGAGAGGGGAGTTCTTGCTCAAGCAGTATACATCTGAGAGGGAGAAAAAGGAAATAGAAATGGGTTTTGGCCTTTGCCATAGCCTTAAAAATGCCAGGCACTAGTGGTCTAAGCTGAGGGAGTAAATTCTGAAGCAGGAAATACCTTGAGTAGCCTACCTGAAAGAACTTTTCTGTTAACAACTCCTTTTTGCTTACAGCATGTAGGTTCCAGCTGACATGGTTTGGGAGTTTTTCATGGTTTTTCAATTACAGTTGCAAGACTTTCCATTAACAGCCTCCTGCACTGCCTTTTACTGCATACTATCAGGAGAGTGCTTCCAAAGGGACAAAATAAAAGCTGTTTTTTAAAATTGAAGGTCTTACTTTTAACTATACTGCTTTCTGATATATTTTCTGTTTCCTTTCTGATAACACCTTTAAAAGATTTGTAAACTCGTCTCCCCAACACACTAAATTGTTGCTTAGAAAGTTTATTACATAGTTGTTAACTTTCAATATGTTTCTAGTAGTCAGTTGGGATTTAATTATAGTAACTATCCAAATAAATCTGACTCTGTAGATTAAATAACAGCTAGTCTTAAGTAAATAACACTTGAAAATGCTCTCCCTTTCTCTGTCATACATAGGCGTTATTTGGAATACTAACAACCTTGCATAACATACAACTTCCTAGCTGTTTGGTCTCATTAGGTATTGTTCTAGCAGTCATTTGTTTTATTAGAACCTTAGGACCATTTGGGTTGGAAAGGACCTCAGGAGGTCTTTCTTCAGTAGTCCAGCTTCATGCTCAAAGCAGGTCCAGATATAGCAAAATCAGATCTACTTGGGATAGACACACAATCATCACCTTTTTAAAATCATAGAGCTTGGAGCCTTGGTACAGGATCAGGGTAGTTAATGGCTGATTGTAGTGAGCATTGTGCCTTTAAGCAGAGTGGGTGTTCTAAGTCTGACCACCGTGGACTAAGGAAGCTGGTGTTACAGAACAATCATTGGGGTTAACGTATGATATTTGGAACATCTGAAACCTGTTATTTTTCCTAGTTGAGGTTTATCCTGAAGCTTCATAAACTTTCCATTTTAAATTACAGAGCTTCCTTTTTTAACTATAATAAACTTTTATCTTAAAATGGTGAGTGCCTTTTAATCATTCCAAAGTATTTACTTTAATTAGGTTTTAAAAACACTGCGGAAGACAGCACTGTTCTTAATTTTGGCTGTGAGAGGTTGTTCTGCATTCAGCTAGCAGCAGTTCTTAATACCCCTGCTGAACTTCAGCCAAATAGAGCATTTGAGGCAAAGCAAGATGGCGTGAATTCAAAAAAGAAGACTTGTTTTCATGAAAACATTGGTCCAGTTTCATGGCATTATCTATAATCCACTAGTTTAGCTGAAAAAGAGAGATTTCATCTTTTTTTTCTCTACAGACATGCAGCATGTGGCATTCTTGAAGTGTCAGTATTTTCTTGGGTTTTCCCATCCATCATTAAAGATCTGAAGTTCAGAAGCCCTGAACATCTCCAACTCAGCAAAAACCCTTAGGAGCTGAAACACTTATCCCTTAGCAAATCAGGTTCAAATTATATGTCCAACTGGGGAGGTGGTAGGGGAAGAAGAAATCAAATATATAAAAGATTCTTATGTTGGGTTGCTCAAACTTTGTACCTGAGACTATAATAGTAGCAAAACAAGACAAGGAAGATTTTAATTGAGGTTATCAGTTAAAGTAACAGATAATTGAGGAACTTGGAGTTATAATAAGTACCATGCCAAGTTGCAACCCAAGATGCCTTTTTCCCTCTGGCATGTCAAATCAAGGTAGCTAACTTGGTGTAGTCAGAGTTAACACAAACTATGGCAAAATTTACCAGAGTGTAAGACTTTTCTATCTAAGCAATCTAAATAGTTCTGGTCCTTTTTTGCTGCAGGGTAATGCAAACAAGACCTGAGATGGGAGAAAGGCTGGGATGGGTTGAGCTAATTTCTTCATCACTTACTTGCTGCAGCTGAGGCTTTCTCCCATACTAGAGTAACTGCTGGCCACAGCCACAGGTATTGAGACTGGAGTGGTGTGGGATTAACGTTCTCCTGTTCATTCCGAAGAGACATTCTGGTAAAGATAAAATATTTGTTTTTTCTTTAGGACACCTTTCAGTGCGTCAGGGCCACTGGAAAGCATTAACTCCTGCACAGCCATTTTTTAAGGACTTCCTGTTACTCCAACTGTACAAGCAGGAAGAATGTCTCCAGCTACAGACAACCTCTGACACCAAAAAAAAAAAAAGTTGGTTCCTGCAGTTCTTTCTAAGAACATTGTAGAAAAGGATGCCAACACAGTGAGACTTATTGGCTCTTCCCTTTCTAGACTCAATGTATTTGACACGTCATAGATTTTGAAAACAGGTTGCTTGGAAACTGGACTGGTAAAACGGGTTATCAGTGCTCACACACATGGAGGAGAGAGTGGTTGCTTTGGCTGGGTTATAGTTCTTGGCCCTCAAAAGGAGTAAATGGGAACCAAAATACCTTAATTTAAGGATTAACTTAATATAAGGGTCACAGAGTAATTGCATTTCCCTGGAGTGCTACATCTTGAAAAAATAGATTCCTGGGGTTTAGATTGCCCTATATTCAATGGTATGTAGGTTTTCTGCATTAGCATTAGGCACTTTTTCAGTTAGTCTTTGTGCTCTTAGATGTCAGTTCTGCACAGGAATAAAGAGGCCAATAAACCTCACAGATGTATACTTGCCTAGTGATATTTAAGAATCCTAGAAAGTGAATCATATTTATTAATCTGGCCTCTAGTCCTAATTTAGTCTCAGAACAGTAGACTCTGGTTTCCTACCTAGAAAAAGTTAATGTAACCCTTAAATGATATGACTTAAAGTAGACTTGTAATTGCAAGGTAAGAAACATCCAAGTAAATCACACATCCTGAAAATGCCAGCTTGACCTTTTTAAAACTCTGCTGAGCTGGTGACATTGAGGTTGAACACACACTTCCACTGGTGCAAAGCCCCAGTTTGCATTAGCCTAAGCAATATAAGCACACATTGAGTTTTAAACACACTACTCTTGCAGAACATCAGCATGGAACTACTGAAATACGTAACACTTGCTATTGTACTTAAGTATCTCACCACTATGAGACCTAAATAGTTTCAAACTGGTAAGCATCAAGGTTGAGCCATGGGTTCTGATTACTGTTTACATTATGTGAATGTGTTTTTCTGGCAGTGTACAAAGACCTGAAACAAAACTTTTTTTGACAATACCATCTATAATGATTCCTTTACAAGCTGGTGCAGCACATCACTTGTTGACATGGAAAGCACAGATTAGGAAGACCTTTTGCCAATGACCAGTACCTTATAAGTTAGTTCACGTCAACCATTAAAAGCTTGAGATAATCATTGACAGAATACTGCTATCATGTTTTCTTCTATGGTCTTTTTTCTATCCAAAATTTAGGGCAGTTCTGAGTTACTCAACCGAATGAAAACCAAGAGGAGATGCTGACAACAGCGTGGAAAGAGGCTGAGAGTACTTTGTTTTTGTTCTATGCCTCTGAGCATTTTCAACAAAAGATTTTTAGCTGCAGGAATTGGTTTCTTTCTCCTCTTTATTATGAAGATTATCTTAGATAGACCTCCAAAATACTCTCTTTTCTACTAATCTTTCCTGGAAGAGGCAACTGAAACCTAAATTGGGTATTCACTACAAAAATCATTCACAGATTTTTGCATTAAAAATAGTAATGGTTTAGTGGCATTACAATATCTTCCACTTTCTCCTTGCAAGCACTTATTTATAAAACTGTATTCACAAGAATATTGATAGAAAGGTGCAGGACTGGGAATGTTCAAGTCAAGGAAGTGCCATGGGCTCAGCAGGTATGCAGTCAGGAAGAGAGAACCTTGCCACATGACTGAAAGTGATGAGGCACAGCATGAAAATCAACTGCTTTCAGCAGTAGTCATCACGAAGAATTCACAAATTATTCACAGGCTGAAACAAAAAAAATCTTCAAAGAAGTTCAAGTAATTAAAATAGTAAAATCTTCTCTTGGAAACTTCATGGCTGAAGTTTCATTGACTGCTGCTTCATCCAACTGAAGCTGGAAAATTAAAGCAGTGAAATGCAGAATCTTTCCCCTGGATCTTTAACAACTAGAAATTTTCATAGCCCTCATGACATCAGGGAATTCATAGACTTGTCTTGGCTTCCATAGAACCATGGCAATTCAGACCAGCTAATCACCTGGTCTTATGCAGTGGTTGATTCACTGCCAATTTTTGGTGTGCTTTTTATGAATAATATATAAGCACCTTGAGTTGTGAGTAGGCACTATTTGTTACACTGAAATAAATAGAAATAATAAGAGCAATTTGGCACTTGTTCTTTTACTACCAAGTACTATATAATTATAAGTCACTGGGAAATTCTAAGAGAAGCAATTTGGAACAAATGCTGCTTATACTAATGTTTAATATTTAGACTGCTGGGTCAACAGAAAGAGTTACAAGAGTCATTTATGGTGGCCTAATTGAAGCCTATGAAAAATATATTTATACTCAGTGGTGCTCCCCTTTTTCATCTAATGGGCTTACTGATCTATAGATTCACTATTTGATCAGTGCATCTGGCACCACAGGCTTCATGGTTTGCAAACCACAACCTACTAATAAGCACCCTGCTGCCTGTTTGTTAAACAGATCAGTGCTGGCAGGCACCCAAAACTCTAGCCTTTGAAACTTGGAGCTTTTTTAACTTGCCCAGCCTATTGTGTGGCAAGGAAAACAATAAACTATGAACCTCATAAACGCTGAGCAATTAAACATAAGTTAGTTATATAGTTGTGGTAACAGAGGCTGCTTACCTCAATCCAGTATATGTCTCATTTCTTCTTTGTGTCATCTCTGCTAAAAGCCAACCAGCCAACCATAAGCAGTTTGCATACACACTAATGGTTGGGATTTCCTTGTAAACAAGATGGTGGTTGCCTACTAAAGGAAATCCATCATCCAAGTAGCAATATGATTTTGTTTCATGTTCAGCAACAAAAGAATCCACTCAAGTTCACAGTCCTATGTTTTAGAATACTGAGACAATTCCTATTGTGAATGGAAATTCAGCTCTGTGGTCTGAACACCTCCCTTCTCTAGAGAAAAAGTGATTTACTTTTGGAAAAATATTTTCAGAAGCAGCAACTTTCCTTTAAAACCAAGGAGCATAAAAATCACCTTGGTTAATGAATCATTCCAACTTGTACACTGAAAAAGGCTGTTCTGCCTACGCCTGTATTATATTCCAAAATTCTCTAAATTAGGTGGCTCCAATAGCATATGGAATACAGTAGGACTTCGGTCTCTAGTTCCCATGTCTTGGGGTAGAACTTGAAGGAGGCTAAGTGCCTGTGAGATTAAGTGGTCGTGAACAGCCATAATAGTATGGGAAAACAAATACCATTTCTCTAAGTGCATCTAAAAATGTGAATGAATAGAAGAAGAGGAAGAAAACTGATACGGAATGGAGAGGATGTGAGAGGCACATGAAGGCCCTTCATCTGAAGATCCACCACACAAGGCCCTTTTAGTCATATCCACAGCACATAGATATATCTGATCCTGTTTGATAACTAATCAGACAGTTCTGTTCTAAAATCTGGGAAAAATAAATCTGGCTTCATGACTAGGCAGTGCCTAGCACCCAGCAGCGAACTATTTATTTCTACAGGAGTCAGCTCTGCCTTGGGCTGGCCATTGTACAGCCTAGCGAAGAAGTAACACATGAAAGTATCCACAGATACTCCAGGGACTGCAAAGTTGCTTAGGGAAAAGCACTCATAGAAAAGGTTAACTCACCCTTCATAATTCCCAGGATTCCCAACTTGGCAATAATTGTGACCCATAAAGTTAATTCAGCATTGGTATTTTGGAGGAACTGCTATAGGGCAGAAAAAGGTGGGAGAAGTTTTCTGAACTGGTGTCCTTCTAAAGGCACTTTGTACTTGATAAAAAAGAAAATGGAAGAGTGGAATACATAGGACAGAGGAAGTCTTCCATACCTAACAGCTCCATTTTTAAGAGCTGAAATGATTAGTTCTCAGCTGGATATTGACTCACATACTGTTCAATGTATCTAAGAACTAGCTAAATTTGTGCTTCGGAAACATCTTGGAAGTAGAAGATGTGCTACCCTTACTGTTTTAAACAAAACCACATTCATAATCAGCTGAAAATTCTGCTTTCTTCAGACAAGGCCAATATCACATGCTCTTTGCAAAAAAGCAATTGTTCTTCACCTAGTCCAAAGTATTCCTTTGGTTCTAAACAACTACATTTGTGAAGTATGAAGGCAATTTAAATTCTTATTCATAGCCACAGGAGCTACTAGGTTGATATTTCTAACCAAATTATTAAAATATTTTCAGCACATTTATAGAGTGTGTCTAAGGAAGAGACTGCTATCACAAGATACCTTTATTTATTTGTTCTCTGCCATGTATTTGTAGGTCTTTTTATACAACATATGTGCTCATTACTGCACACAGTAACACTCTGAGTGCCCATTTCGTTGCAGTAATGTCACTCTGAGGAAGTAAGACGATGATCATATTTATGTGCACTGGCAGAACAACAGCTTATCACAAAAGTTTACAGCTACATAGAGATCATTCATTCCACCATTTTGTTTCAAATGCTAACCTGGAGAGGCCCCTGCAGGGATAGGGAGGTGGTGCACATCCAGGATCACACCATTTTAGTTTCTTAGCAAAGTGCCAACAGTGCCATTTGAAGGGGATGTTTTAGAGGTATATTCATTTTCCACTAAAAACTGGAGAGAAGCTACCCAACAAGAAGTAGCTAACAACAATTTCTAGTTAGTACTATCTTGGGTCGAAGCCTGTAACATGCAAGGGAAGTCATACTATTCAGTATTGATCCCCAGAGACTTTGGACCTTCCCTGAAGTCTCTGAGGTTGGATATTGCTGATCCAAGTTTTCTTCCCACCCCTAGTGTCCTTATTTTTATAGAAAACAAAATTATCTGTACAGCTTTCATATCTCATGTGAAGTGATCTATCCATAATGTTAATTGCTTGGATTTTACTATGCCAGCAGTCCAGTCACAAGAGAAAAACAAGTGATCAATTTCCTTATTTGAAAGTCAGAAGCACATAATGTTTATTAATAAAGAGCACAGTTTACATAGATTTTACTGTTATTGACCATAAAATGGTGTATACTATAAGCAAGGGTGAAATTTCTAACTAATTAGCCAGTGAAGATCATATTTAATGGAGTATATAAACTTAGATTCTGTACAAACCTTTAGGGTCTTACTCATTAAGCGTAAACATATGCATTCTTTATGCTGAAACAGGATTTTGATACATAACTTCAGGTTAAAATACACACCTTGAGATTCACAAAACAGAACAGCTTACACGTTCCAGTTCTTTTAGCCTTCAAGAACGGAATAAAGTGAAATCTGATAAACGCTCCTCAGCTAAAGAACTCTAAATACATCCAGGAAAAAAAGCTGTAATTACCCAGACGCTTAAAAAATGCAGTCAACAGGAGAACAATGGTGTTTGCAATGTACATTTTCATCTCCTCACGTCCTGATTAAGAATGCAGTTAACTCTTACAAGAAAAGCTTCTACACTTGTTTTTCCTAGATTGCCTACTGCCACTGTACAGGCTGACAGTCTCGCTATACTGATGACCTAATGATTTGAACTTCCTTTTGCAGTTCTCCTTTCAGCAAAACATCTCAGCATATATCTTAAGGTCCTTTCCAACCCTAACCATTCTATGATTCTGCATGAAATTGACATTAGTAGGACTTGTGCATATTTGCAAGTGCGTTATTAAAATCAAATCCTGTGGTAAAACGAATAAAATCTCAAATGGGCCCATTCAATAGGAACAGAATTCAAGTCATCACACAGAGCATTATTAGTTATGGGCAAATAGAGGAGGAATGGCTAAAACCCAGTAACACTGAACTCAGTTCTGTCCTTGTTCAGTCAAAACTTCAAGTGAATTCACTTAAGCCTAAGATCATCATGTAACCACTGAGTATTTGTCTGTTTCAGTCCAAATCTTGCATCTGACTCAATCCAAAGACAAACTGATGTCCTTGAAAGCTTTCCTACCAGCTGAGATCCTCAGGACCAGTGTGTCACCACCTATATTGATACCTAGTTTGCATTAGCTGTGGCTATAATTTCAGTAGCATTTCAGTTACTGAATGAACAGAATTTTGGTCCTTTTTTCATTTAATTTTCATTTTTATTTCAAAAGGCCTGTAATTAGAGGGCTGTAGATGTCATAACCATATCTAAGGTGTAGTAACCACCACTGTAAGGAATGTGTTACTATTGGAATATAATAAGCTTTATCATGACATTGCAGAGACAATATAATGCTCCTGTAATTCTGGATTATGGACTTGCCTTGTCTTAATGTCAGAATACAAACCAGATTCTGGTTTTAACAAACCTAACAATTGTATTTGTGTTACCCTTTGGAATGTCTCCTATTTAGATTGAAATCCTTAAATTAAATGTGCTCACCGCTTGTTGTTTAGGTTGATGCTGCCCTCTTCTGAATACACTGTGTTATGACAGCCGCTTCCCAGGGATTTCAGGACACTTAGAAGGCAAGCAAGCAATTATAAACACAGCAATCACCAAATAAGAAAAAAAAATAAATCTTTTCTTATTAATCTCACACAGCTCTCCAGCTTTGATTGGCTTTTAGTATAAAAGATTTAGATAAGATACTATATTTCAGGGCCTTCAAGTAAAAGTCTTACTCTGTTTGTATAATAGAATCATCTAGGTTGGAAAAGACCTTCAAGATCAACTCCAACCATTACCCCAGGACATCATCTTGCATTCCATCATGATGACAGCTTTCTGATCCCTATTTTGCAATGCAAGCTCTCATTACCCTCATTACACTTCCAGAAAAGCCTCCTCTTGCTTTATCCCATATGACTTTTCAGGTATGACAGGAGTTAACTATAAAACTAGTTCACTGTTCTCTTCCACATCACGCCCTCTATTCTGCTGTAACACCTATATGTGTTCAGTACTGCCTTTATTGTGCCTTCCTGCCCATGCACTGCAGTTTCTACACTGACTAAAAGCCTTCTGGGGCAGGGAATATCTCTGATTGTGGTCAGTACTCAACACAGTATTAGCTTTGCTGGAGCGCCTTTCTGTTGCCACAATCCAATTATTAAGCTTGTCTCAGAAAAAAAATTAAATCAGTCATTGATTAATAATATTTTCCACAATTAAATCACTATGGGCATATCGGTGATCTTGTGCTGTAGATGATGAACCAACATGAGTGATCTTATTGATTCATCATGCAACTAGTTTACACCCATCCCCGCTGGAGTTTGTGATCTGGTCCTAAATATGTTTGAATATTTGATAAATGCAAATTAGAAATTAATAAGGGAGATAAGTGAAAAGTGAAAAAAAATTAAAATGAGGCCATTTGATGGAAATGGACTTTTATTTTGTTAATTGAGAGGCCTACAGTGCAAGAGTGAATCCAGTTTCTGTTTGGAATATCAACCTTTGAAACATCAGAACTTGGTCACTCAGTGCAAGAAATTGAATGGCAACAGTCTGGTATGAATCTGAATCAGAACTTGAGTGTGCCTCACTCAAAATGATGGAGGCTACCTCCCTGCCCCCAAGCTTGACTCTGTTCCTTCCTTAGTGGTCCTGCTGACCACTCAGAGCAGATCATTACATTTTTAGAAGTAGTTTTTAATGTCTGCATCATTCTTCACTAAGATGGTACTACAAAGGTTTTATTTCTCGATGGATTTCACTTTCAGACAAAAACAATACAAAAAAATTAGTTTCAGTTCTCAATAGGTTATACAAACTTCTCTCTTCTGGTTTTGGTTCACATCTGTGCTCACACCATCCAAGGTTTGCTTTGAGTTGCATATTCAAACTGATAATATGCCAAAACCACCGAGTTTGTTATGCCTTGGGCCATATTAGCATGGGAGCTATTCATAAAACATACAAAGGTTTTCTTTTTTTGGTGGGCTCAGCCTTACCAATCTCACACAATCTCAATGCTTACTAATCTCTTTGGATCAGCTTCTTCACAGCAGGCACTTGAAGGAGCAGACCTCTAGGCTGCCAACATTAGAAGACTGTTTTTAGGGCAATAAAAATACAGCTGAGTGCAGTTCACATGACCAAATGCCTGGCCAAATGCCTGCCCAGACCAGTTAGAGCTTGTATCTGTGGCAACACCAGTTATTTCAGAGTTCATTCCTAGTAATCAAAGTAAAATGACAATGTAAAGCTCTGAAACACGTTGTTTAAATAAACTAATTATGATCATCTGGAAATAAGCTATTGTGCTGACAAGATACTAATGCCTGTTAATACACATCCCAGATTATCTTTGAAGTTGTATATCATCTACAGTATTGAACTTTAAGGTTATTTGTAACAAAGCGTGTTTTGATCAATACAGAGGTGCAGACCTTACCACAGTCCCCCAAATACACTTCCATGTGTGGAGCCTAAAGAGTTAGGGCAAGCAAATGCTCCAAATGTGGTTTTTTTTGTAAAGGAATGCAACAGCAGAGCTGGGCAGTTTAGAGGCACATTCTATGCTGAATTCCCCGGCACCTTCTGGCACTGTCATGAAAAACTGGAATGGATGCAAGAAGTCAGTTGAGGAAATAGATGGCTAAAGTGAAACTTAACCCAGAATTTATCCCGCCTGTTGAAAATGAAATTGCTACAGTGGCTAACGCTTCTGGGAACATGAAACACCCCTCAGGATGTAATTTTTGTTTCTCCTCCCAATCTAGACAACTAAAGACAACATTTTCCAGTTCTATATTTGGTAACTAGGCACCTATTTAAGTATTTGAGGAAATGAGCCTGGATTTTGAGTCACTGTCATGGCAATTCACACTAAAGCTAGCTGAAGTCACCAGAAAGCTCAGCACTTCCAGCAAAAGAATATAAAAGCGGAAAATACTAACTTTTTATTTTTCAGACATGTTCTGAGGGCTGTAAATACCTCCCTGTGTTTAAAGAGTCTTGGCATTCTTTTTAGGCTAAAAGATATTTCAAAGGATCTCCTTACACCACAAAGAAGGAAAAAAACAAGCCCAGTGAGAAGGAAAGCAAACTAACTGAAGCCTACCTGAAACCTGAATATGAGGTTAGAGACAAGAGGGAAAAGTTGACCAGCTACTAAGAAACAAGAACCCTAGGCCTCGGAGAGATGAAATTCTGAGTAGGGCACCAACTTTTGCTCCTCTGGGCACCAACTATTCAGCAAATCATTTAGTTTCTCTGATTTCTACCTATGAAAAAACTAATCTTTTTTTCAGGGTCTGGTATGAATTAACAGTGCATGTACACCTCAAGAAAGATGTAAAGAGACTAATGCACTGCCTACATCAAAATTGAAAAGATCACGAACCAGGCCACCCAAATCAAGATATTCATCAAAATTATTAATCAGAGTTTCCTTTTATTATTCCTTCCTTCTTCTTATCGCACCTTCCATGTGCACTTTAATTGGAGAACTAGCCTCTTGAGGAAAAATGAGATTCTCATGCAAGTCTATTGGTAAAGATAAAAAGGGAAAATAGTTCTGTTAAAAAAATGCTCTTATTTTACTAGTACTAAACTATCGCCATGTTAAGGGTTTTAACCTTCTCTGCTTGCCCCACATCACACAGTTGGTTCTTGAGCAATGCAGCCAAATAGGTCAGCACTTTCTTCTATCGTGCCTTATTTTAAAAATAAAACATCACTTCTAATTTTGTTTTCTAGCTTTCCAGAAGAGAACTATCTGCTTCCTTCAGGATACAAATTCATCATGATATATAGTGCTAATTGATGTAATACTTTAAGTCCATTCCAGTACTAACAGGCACTAAAAATCAAACAGTGCTGAGTTGCTGTTGGTGGGTTTATTACACTGATTAAAAAAAGAAAATAAAGATAGAATGACCACAATTGCATTGATGCTAACAACAGGATTGCCCATATACAAATAGTTACCCACCTCTGGCCAGCAATCTATGTCTTATTTGTTGAAATAATGCAGAAGAGAACTGCTTAGCCAAAGAGGTGGGCCAGAGATCTGAAAGATGTTTGTTCAGCTATCTGATATGAAAAATAAATGAAGATGATGGTGGTTTCTCCACTTCTATATCCATGCAGTTGATTGTGGGACCACACAAACTGCTGTAATAAAAGCCACCTGATACCTGGCTTTAGGCACTAATTATTAATATATTAAAGCTCCTTTCTCAATCACTAATTTTGTAATAAAGACTGTACATCACTGGAAGTCAAATAGGCTGACCCATTAGGCAGAGTATGTGAATGTGCCTGCGATTTTGCACATGTGTTCTGGCACAGCCTGTCTTCACAAAGATGCCAGACTCTGGTCAAAGCCCCTGTTTATTTCCTTTATACCTCCTACTATAAATCCCAATTGGACTAAAAGATCACTGTTAAAATTCAGGACTGTAATTTGCAAGCCACCTACAGTGTTTGATCCCCAGTTTCTATTCATCTCAGTGAGATTTGAATTCCAAAATACTTGAAATAGCATTGGAAATCTCAGCCCAAATCTCTAGCCTCACTTTGGGCTCATTTGAAACTTGCATTGTCTCCTAAGGGAGCTTGATTGGGATTTATAATTAATCCTACTATATGGATAAAATTACACTGGCAATATCTCAGCCAATTCCCTATAGCTGTTCAAGTCTGTCAAATCAGCTCTTTAATCTGACAGTGAATTATTTAACCACCACACCAGAGCCAGCATATCACAGGGGCTTCAGTAACTTCTATTTATGTTCTGAATATGTCCATAGCAGCTGTTGGACTGTGAATAATGATTTCCATAGGGACCTTCCTTGCATTCCTGTACTAAGCAAAGACTGAAAGAATTCAAACTGGGTGATTTACAGATCTCAACCATAAGAGCAATCATAATCATCATCAGAATAATTGCTTCACTAGGATCTTAGAAGTCCCAGTGAGTAACTACACTGATCACCTGAAGACAGGTCCAAGTAACCACTTTGGCACACTACAAGTAATAGGATTTTCCATTAAAAGAGCAATGTCAAACAGCATTTTCTAAATATAATTTTGCCCAACAATTTCAGTGCAATAAATTTCACTTCATTTTGAAGTTTCATTTTTCATTACATGAAAACTAAATAAATTTGATACAAAATATTCATTTACTGCTAACACAACTCAGGAGAACTGGAAAGTAGTTTTGAACAATTTTGAAATGTGTTTTAATATTCTTACTGTAATTTAGGAGAAAGGTATAAAAGCAATAAACTTTAAAGTAATAAAAACACAAAATAAAAACCATACAAAATTTTAGTAAACCTTTTTTAGAAGGTGTGAAGTCAGCTTTGAAATACCTTAAAAGCATATTAACAACATTGTTTCATTTTTGCTATACTCTCATGAACAGACTGAGGAAAAGAGTAGGTAATGTTGAGCAGCTTTAGAATTTACTGATTTGCTTAATAGTTCATTTGAAACTTGACAAAAAACTCCCCAGTTGGAACAATATATCATCTTCAACCTACTGACTGCAGGGAATGTTGCAACTGGTTTCTGAAAACTACATGAAAGCTTCTCCATTTTGCAGGTAATGCAGGCAGAGATTAAGCTGAGTGGATAAAACGTACAAACACTGCATCAACTAAAGATGAAGCCTTGGCCCTACAGAGATGAATAGCCAGTTTCATCAATGGCTGTACTAAAGCCAAGTTTTCCTCAAATTTATATATTAATAGCATGATCATCTTTGTTCCTATTGCCATACAGACCAAGATCCAAAAAACGAGCACTGGAAAATAATACATGCTTTCTCTCCTCACTCATGTGAAAATAACTTTTACAAAGTCATAAAAAGGAAGCCTCCCGAGGCCCCAGAAGCTAGTCCCCACTCCACCAGTATCTGTCAGTTCTTCTCTCTACCTCCTTGTTTTATGAAAGCGGACCGGCAGTGGGAGTCGATGGGAATTTACCACTTCCTTTCATAGAAGTAAAGCTCTGTCTCCAATCTCCTCATTGCCTGACGGCTTTTGAAAGAAGTGTTGCTAGAGGCAGGGCTACTTAAAAAAAAAAGTCCAGCAGATTTCTAAAGTCAGCTTTAAAATTGCCCTTTAAGGGTTTCCCTGAGGTGTTTATGGCTTATATTGCTCAATTAGCTACTTTATATTGCAGTATTTTCTTCAAAAGCAATCTTTGACTAATTGTAAATTCTTAGAAATATGTTTCATATTTTAAAAGCTCTATTTTACAGCTGCAATAAAGTCCTCCAGGGCACATATTAGAAGCCATAATGGCACATTTTGGCCATCAAAATCCATTACTGGACTTCAACACCCACCCCATCATCATGATGGGTGTCTCCAACTCATTAGCTTTACCCAGTAACAAGCTGATCTTAGCACCTGTTCTCACAAAATGGATTTTAATAGAAGCAGGACCAAGCTGAATGCATCTGAGGGCTGGCTGAGTCCATCAGAAACATGTGGAGGTTTTACATCTCAGAGTGCACAGGGTCTAGCAGTTTTGACACTGGACTTCAGTAAACAATTTGAATGGTCAGCTCAAAGCAAATTTCATTCTCCATATATATTGGACAGGTAAACATGAAAGCCATAAAACTCGGGCAGCTGAAGTTCTGAATCTAAAAGCAACCTGCTCTAGCACCTAGGACTTGGGATAAGAACTTCCAGGGTAAGTTCAGTTTTGAAGAAATTCTGCTGATTTTCTATATGATACAATTACTTTGGGTCAAGTAAAAACAATAGAAAAACCAAAACTTTATGATCTCTTCATTAGAAAGTAACATTCTACCCAGTCACTTACATAACAATGGAGGGTAAATGTAACAAGTATTACAGAAGACATGCTCACCTGAAACTGTGTAACTTCCTTTGTATAAAGAAAACATTTCCATCTTCCTTTTTTCTACTCACATAAAGAAGAATTGCACCTATGCTCATGATGAGTTAATAGAAGACTTGCTTTCACTGAAATGATTTAAATGCTTGGGACATTACTAAGACTTCTAGCAGCTTCAGCTGATTTCATTAAGTGGTAAAATTCTCTTGTCTGCAGGAACATTTGTAAAAAAGCAACTTGAAGCCACTATTAATAATTCTTTCTTTTAGAAAAAGATGAATGGCACTAAGCAGTATTTTGCAGTTTGTCTGAGCCCTGTTCCCAAAGTAATGACAGTCCAGGCCCAAAGACACTTGGAAAAAAGCTCCCAGTGGGAACACACAGATGAAGAACACAAGCAGAGACTGACAATCTCTACAAACAAGGTATTCTTTAATAGCTCTTTCTTCCACACTGAATATGGAATCTGTCATCACAGCATTTTTTAGTGAATCTGACACAAACCAGGAAACAGATCATCCTTTCATCCTTACACAGGCTGCCCCAAAATGCAACCTTGAGCACATTTGGACCTCAGAAGAGGACAGAGCAGGACTAGCAAGAAAGTGTCAGACATGCAGATGCTCCAAAATCTGGTAAACTGCTGCACTGACTTCCAGCTCTGATTGCCTCATTCCAGCTCTTCTATTGCTAATCCTTCCAGCATGTCTCTCTTCAGAATAGGACATCACGAGCACTGCAGAGTAACCCCAGAAATGCTAATTTAGAGGGTGAGGAAAGGCAAGTTTAACTGCTGTGGTAACTGGGCTTGCATAAATGCCTAAGGGGCTAAACTCCCCTTTTTAGTTTTTTAATCCTTGGGTTTATTAGGAGAGGTCATAATTTTGAACATTTGTATTTACTTGTTCTAAGATGAATTTAGAGTACAGAGATAACATCAACTTCAAAGAAAAGTGATTCTCATCATGGCTCATCTCTTGTGAAAAAGATTCTGTATATGACAAAGAGCTTTCTAACCTTTGATGCAATACAGCCATCACTTTCAACATAGATCCATTCCTATATACTACCTGTATTTATTACTGTAATCTGGGATGGAAGTGTTTGGGGACACGCAGCAGTGACCAGGACTAGAAACCTAACAGGGTTGCATTTCCCAATGTATTTTGTTCAATATATTTACTGTCAAAAGAAATAAAGCCTCATTTCAGACTCCTATAATAAGCAGAATTCAATGGGAGTCTTCATGTTTCCAGGAGAGGTTGTGACATCTCCAGTTTTGGAGTTACTCAGAACTACATTACTGTGAGCCTGAGCAATCTGATACAACTTTGAAGCTGAGTTTATCTTCAAAGTTGGCCCTGCTATCAGCAGGGTTTCAACAATGAGACCAGAGTTCCCTTTTAATCTAGGTTATCCTCTAGCTTCACACTTCTATAGTGCACTGTTTTCAGTATTTAGAGATCACTTCTGTCATGTCTGTTGGTTTCCATTTTGATATGCATGTTTTGTATTGTCCAGATAATGCTGTATACTTTCTCCACACTGAGCTTACACATGAAAAGCCAACACTCTACAGTCAGAGCTGCATGGCAGAACCAGGGCTCTCCCCCAGTACTGCAGGCAAGCACATTCTGAACTCTAAACCCAAGGGCAGGTGCACTGACACAGCACAACTATTCCCATAGTTTCCCCTTTCTTTGTGTATTGATCAAGTCATGTTTGTGCTATACATCTGCCTGTCAACTGACAAGGCATAACATCTGAGCTCTCTGGGTGAAACCTGCTATCAAAGTGAAATATATTTACCTAATTCAATTTAAAACATCCAGGATTCAACTCCTGCTATAAGGTTTTGTTAAAATTAGCGAAACCAGATGTGTTATATGTCAATTTTCTTGTATAAAACTGAAAACCATTGCATTAGAAGTACTGTGGAGTAGCCAAAAGCTTACATGACAAAATATAAACAGCTTTCCAAAGCAAAGTGAAAATGTAGACATGAGTCAAGCCGTGAACATGAGATAAAGATCTGTATTTCCCAAAGTCTAGGATTCAGGGTAGTCCCCATATCCAGTGCATGAAAAGCCAGACCACTGTGACTGAGAGCTGAACACAAAACCTGAGATGTCCAGAGCTTGCATGCTAGCCTAGCTTAGTCCCCTTCAGAAAAATACCTTTGTTACGAAATGTACTGTAACCAACATTAAGAAAAATCCTGAGTCACCCATACAATAAAACAGCAACCTCCCATAATCAGGACTTTTAAAGTTTATTGCTAAAGAGGCTAGTTACACATTTCGTGGTTAGGTACATACACTTATGCATGCCTCCCCACCAAGGTACTCTGATACTCTTCTCTGTAGCAGAGAAGACTAATTCCCATCAGACCATGCACTGTGGTCTGAAAAAAGAGTAGATAATGAAGCTGCTTGCTCCTCCTGCTCTTGAAAACTCCTAAGTGCAGCACCAGGGTTGCTGAACAGCAAGAACAGAACAACAGACACACACAAACACACATGCCAAGACAACAAAGTAATGCCTGGCTTCTCAGTTCATGTTAACCTGCAGAGATCCAATGCAGCCAAAAAGCTGACATTGATTTTTGCCAGCTGAAAACCTGCCCTGAACCTTAAAGCAGTTGTAGAGCATGGCTGAATATCAGATGCCTTCAATTTAAGATAACTACATTTGTCCAGATGAACTCTTTATTAGAAAGCTGTATTCCTTCTGTAACTGAGCATTGCTTTACATAGCTAATATATACAGTGGGTGTCCAAAGTGTAGACTAAATATACTAGCCAATTTAGCATAGGCTAAATATTTTAGCCTATTTTTAAATATCAATGGTCAAAAAGCATGGATCTCTCCCTGAAGGTAAAGAACACCCTCCTAATGAAAAAAAACCTTGCAATAATCTTGGATCTATCTCCAATTTAGACCTTGTATTTTCCCCTGTCATCGGTTTCAATTGCCTTTGCTATGAGCTTTCGGTTTCAATTTACAGAGCATTAGCCCTAGGCTCCTCATCAGCACCTTCAGGTCCACTGGGACATGCATTCTGAAACACTGAGCAGTGTTGGAAGAACATCAACAAAATCTTGAGTGACAAACAAAGCAGACCACTTGCTCAAGGAAATGGGAGCTATCACCAATATTTGGGAGTGCTGAGTGGATACAAAACCATAGGGGCCTAAACAGCCTGAAGATGCTGACAGGGACCTCCCCCTAAGGATGTCTACTGTTTCATTCAGATAAGCAGCCTACAAGCCAGGGAAGATTAAACAAAGTGAAAACAAGAAGAAACTATCAAAATCATACATATGTAAAGATTCTATGTATTTCTGTAGCTCTTATCATTGCAACATGCCACACGAAGTGCAGACATGCATTAAAATAGAAAATAATGTGACAAGGATCATGAGGGCCACTGCAAGCAAAGGTGATTAGATCTCAGCTGGCTTCTCTCACCAAGTGACCTTTTTAGAAAAAGGTGCAAGTCCATACATAAGCTCTTACTTTCCCTGCTTGCTAATCTGACTTCCAGTACATCATACCAGCCCAAGCATTTGAAGGAGAATTAGCAGTATGCTCCTTCTTGGCTCTGATTGCACATGGCAGCTGCATAGCTCGCACTCAGTGAATTTTGCAGCTGGTCTGGCAGCAGTTGGCAAAAACCGACTGTCCAGATGGATATTAAATTTGCATTATTTATAATATATCAAAAGTGAATAAACCTATATCAAAGTGACTCATAAGGACATTTATTTAGGGACTTGTTTCTGACAGCTCTGAAGCCACTTTCATCCAAGCAGTGCTTGGGTGCTGAATGCTTTATTCACCCATAGAAAAAAGTTCCATAGCTCTTGATCACTGTTAACATTTATATAACCCACATATGTGGAAGGAGAGCTGGTAAGTCCAGTCCTTTTCAGAGATTATTAACTTAAACTTCATAAACCCATTTATGATTGTAGCACTTGCATCTGAAAGTATAGATTGTGCAAGTACCTGGCCTGCTGAAGTTTTCCTACTACCAATGTGAAAGAAAACAAAAGAAGCAGGTCACAAGCCGGTTTTCAAATGAAAAAGCAAACAACCACCAGAGAGGTAAGTCACTAGGAGAGGCCAGTGCCTGATGGACTGTGTGACCTGAGTGGTTTATCACACCAGACAATGCAGTTTACCTACAGTATTCTTCCCATCTCCCAGCCAACTCTGAAAACTCCCCTTTATCACATAAATGATAAGCTCCACAATAGCCATCACTTTTCAGGATTCCTAGAGAACAGTAATTCTTTATATTGGAAATCTTTTAGCTTTGCAGAACTAGCATAAGATACCATACTGGAGAATGATCAGGTGTGTCCTTTTTTAATAAACTGAACAGAGAAATTACATCTTTTGCTTTGAAAATTAAAGCCTTTAAAAAGAAATTCATCTTCATTTATACCTTGGGTCATTAGCACTTCAGGACTGTCAGTATATAATCTATTTTGCTAATATAGGCTTTAAAGGCCTTGACTAAAACCCTCTGAAAAGAAAACACATCACCAAAACATTAGATTTGTTCCTATAAAATGACAGAAATCGAGACATCTTTAGGCTCAAGTAGCAGACCAACCAACCACTTTCTGAAGCCACTGTCAGATCAGCACATTGATAACTGCTTTAGTTCTTCTCAATACCAGCTGTGAGTACATCACAACTTGTATAAATTTTACTGTCTCCTTGCTCTGCTCAGGAGATTAAGCATATTAATAAGACTTCCAAGCATGTGATCTAGTTGTGTAGGGTACACCAACACAAGACCCCCTAGTATTTCAATAGCATAATGTCATGGGTTCAGCAGTAGCAGTCATTTTTCTCCTTCTTGGTAGCTGATGCAGTGCTGTGTTTTTGATTTTGGGCCTGGGAACAGCACTGATAACAGCAGTG
>JARCZZ010028231.1:0-18144 GCA_030323915.1 Brotogeris chrysoptera | reverse complement strand
CTTGTATTATTACTGGTGGTAGCAGTAGTGATTTATGTTATACCTTAGTTACTAAACTGTTCTTATCTCAACCTGTGCAAGTTGAATTCTTCTGATTCTCCTCCCCATCCCCCCGGAACGGGGAGAAGAAAGGGGAGTGAGTGAGTGAGAAAACTTCGTGGGGGGGCTTAGAGGCTTAAACCACGACACATAAGCAGACTGCACAGCCAATGGTGTTTTAGCAATCCAAGGTCACTAGATTCCACACCATTAAATACCTGATTCTATTCACTATAAACAGCACAAGCTTCACTGGGAGAAAAACTATTAAATCAGCTTTGCTGTAGATTTGCTAATCCAGTATAAATAGTTAGAGTGCCTGTCACAAGTCAAATAGGATAGAGTTAAACAACATATCTCAAGTATGTTTATGCTGTTAATCGCAGTTAAATAGCTATTTGATGAAGATGACTGTTCTAGTCTAACAAGCAGGCACTGCAGAGGCACATGGTGCTGAAGGCAGTGCTTGCTGTCTGCTGTATTGCCACTGATTCTATAGCTTGCACAATGCTAGGGGCAGCCACAGGAAAACACCCGGAGAGGCAGCAGAGCACTCAGGGGTGGCATGAAAGAAGAAAACTAGCAGCCAGGAGGAACACAGGCATCAAGTTTTCATTTCCTTATTTAGATACCCAGGTAATGAGAGAAAATAGCTATGAAGAATGGAATTAAGATCACCATAAAGCAGAGAAACTGACTCTACTGTTAAATTACCACAGTATCCAGCTTAGCAAGATTACTGCCTGTATTCAGCAGCAGCTAGTGCCAAAGTGTTCTTAGATTCAAGGCATCCCCTTTGTTGATGCCCTCACCATTTAATGTTTTACAAATGTTTAAAACTTGAGGAAAATCTGGTGCCAAAGTACTTTTGACCAACTATATCAGCAGAGCTGTTACGAAAGTGCCCCTGTTCCAGATAAAGTCAACTGAGTTACCTTAGTTACAAGTACAGATCTTTCTGAGCAAGCCTGTTTTGTGGTGGTGTATTTTTGCAGCTTTGATGGCAAAAGTGGCCTTAAACACTTAAACATTGGGTTGGGAAGGCTAGTCTCAGCAACCTCTAGCCAGTGTATCAAGTTATAGAAAGGAACAAACTAATGTTAAAAGTAGTCATACTGAAGTTTGCAGAAACTAAATTAATCTGAAATGACACTCATTGTACAGTCAATAAAACACCTATGCTTTGGGGCCCCCAACATAAGGAGGGCATAGACATGCTCAAGCAAGTCCAGAGGAGGGCTTGAAGATGATCCAAGGGCTGGAGCATCTCTCCTATGAAAACTGGCTGAATTCTGGGTTTGTTCAGCCTGGAGAAGGCTCCAGGGACATCTCGTAGCAGCTTCCAGTGCCTAAAGGGGGCCTACAAGAAAGCTGGGGAGGGGCTTTCTACAAGGGCATGTAGTAATAGAACAAAGGGGAATGGTTTCAAAACAACGGAGGGTAGATTAAGATTAGATATTACGAAGTTCTTTACTATGAGGGTGACAAGACATTAGAACAGGTTGCTCAGAGAAGCTGTGGATGCCGCAACCCTGTCAGTTTTCAAGGCCAGGCTGGATGGAGCTTTGAGCAACCTGGTCTAGTGGAAGGTGTCCCTAGAGATGGCAGGCAGGTTGGAACTATATGATCTTTAAGATTTCTTCCAACCCAAACCACTCTATGATAAATGGCTTTGGGTTTGTCTAGTCTACCACAGATAAAACCATTATTAACTAGTGAATCGGATGTCCAAAACGATAGCCTCCAGTCTGCAAACAAAAGTGACCTATTTAATTTTCTACATCTGAATAGTCCTACGGAAGATGTAAGCACATAATGTTCACATGACTCAATCCTATCTTCAGCTATATGCAGCATTGCAATGTTGTGGCTTGTTTTTTTGCCCCTCCCCCCCTAAGAATTCTCAAAGACAAAGCTTCTCTTCCAGTAAACTGACAGATTCTTCTCTTGTAATTAATATCATATTCTTGATATAGATTTTAAAGAACAGAGGTTTCTGTTTCTCAGTAATTCAATTCTACTTAATTATCCTAACACTGAATACAAATCCCAGAGGATATTTAGCTTGCAACAATTATTTCTGTCTTCTCATTACTGAACTATGCAGTAATGTAAAAAGAGCCTTAAAAATGCTTAATATTTCTGCTTATTGTGCTTGGAAGAATGCAAAACTGGCTTGATGTTAAGCTTCCATTTGGAAAAATAATCCTCTAGCTATGACATGGGTCTCGAAAAGCACAACTTAAATTAGTTACGGTAGCACAAAGGAAGGACCAAGAAGATTTTAAGAAGCCATTAAAACCAGATGCTCCAAATTAAGAACTTTTATCAGGTTCCTAACCCTTCCAAGACAAGTCTGAGTCAAAATCTACAGCAAACAGCAGTATTACTTCAACCTAAGTAGTTTGGATCAGGCCTCAAATCACGAAAGACTCAAGGAGGCTTCCCACTAAAGCAAATCTTTGGCTCTCTATATAGAAGAGTATTGAAGACTAAGACGAGTCAAAGTAAATCCTTCAAAAAGACCAAATCTCCCATGTCACTGTCACACCATTACTGAGAATCTCCTGCTAAAATACATTGCCATAGTGGGTGATGCACAACAGTTCTGAAGTCGAGACTGCTGTCCCCATGCTATAAAACTGTAAAGTTTCTTTGCAAAATGAAAGTTGTTTTCAAAGTTCAGTGTATGGTACCATATTGAGCAAGAGCAATTGAAAAACTGGTCACTTTTTAATTGTATAGGTGGAATTGCAAATAAAGGTATGGGAGGGTTTGTACACCTATACACAAGGAAGCTGCTTCCTGTTGTTCAGCAACTCCTTTTTCTGGAAAGCAGAAGCTGCACTTACCTCTGAAAGGATATTATATCAATAAGCTTTTGGTTTGGCTTTTGCATTTTTCAGAGCTTTTTTTCTCTCTGCCCTGCCAATGGAAGAGTTTTTTGGCAGCGATTCATTTTTATGGAAGTATTCATTGTCACTTCTAAGGCACCAACTACTGATGTTCTCTGTACAGCGCTGAGAATGGGAAAGGAGTAGCAGCATATTACATCCAACTCCCTCTATAAACTATACAATCTGAATACAAATAATGTAAGCTCTAAGTAGTTCCGGATGCTTCTTAGTAATTCAAAAGTTAGTACGTCAGAACATAAGATTATTACATTTGAGACATTTCTTGGAGCTTTCATCTATGCACAAGAATGATTTTGTGAGTGAACAACCCAAGCATCTGTCAAGGCACCAAACTGTTCTGAGAGCACAAGATGAGATCTTCAGTCAGTATAAAATGCCTCAGCTCCATCAGCTTGGTTCTGTAGTATCAGCTGCACTTTGACAATTTGTGTAAATAGAGAAGTACATGGTTTCTCATTTGCATTATCAAAATGATACTGAATGACCACAGATACATTATCTTTTGCTTCAAAATTAAACTGTAAGTAGAGGTTTTGCACAAGAATGCCTTTACTGTAAATGCATTGATTGTCACTTTCTTAACACATGTTTTACATTTGGCACAGCAACAATACAAAAGTGTCTACAAACTGGACCAGAGCCAACAGATGGCTTCTCCAAGCCACCAGTCTCAGAATCCTACCCAGTTCCCACTCCTTCCCAGAAAAACCCTGGGAAAACAGATTGGGAAGACTCACAAACACACACACATGATTTATGCGTCTTTGTGTGTGTGCATTTACATACATAGACACACATGTAGGTCTATATATGTAAAAGCATGTACACATAAAGTATGTTCTACATGCACAATAGATAGTGCTCAGATGTAAAAATATTATCTGGGCTTTTCAGTTAAGACCCTCTCAATCCCAAAGTTTATGCAAAGAACTTTTTATTTGTTTGGTAAAGGTATTTCATTAAAATACCATGCTATTTTGGGATGGACTAGAACTGAGATACCTGTAACTAGATATTCTGTTTTTTTCCAGTGGGGTATTCCACATTTAGAGACCTGCACTCTTATCCACATCTTGGCTAAAGGCCTACCACAGCAGAGACTACAATACCAGCTATGCTTACAGCTGGTGGTAGCTGTTGAGCCTCTCTTCAAAGGAGGTCAGAAATAGGCATTTCAAAAAATGCAGTAGTTGAATTGTCCCTTGTTTCTGCTGATCATTGTAACTGTTAATTGGTAGAAAAGAAGAAAAGTGCGTGTCTGTAAGGCAAATATTTCAAGACATGACTTGTTGAAATGACTAGTTGCATGTTTCCAGCTGGAGCCCATTTCTCTCCTAAATGCCATCAATAAAAACAGGACCCATTTTATACATGTGATTCTTGCTAGAGAAACGTACATGTGGTTCTCTTGAAATTGTTCTTTGATTATTTCTTTTTATATCACTTTGATATTTACAACACTCAATATCTCCAAGAATCCCAGTTTGAGCTGAAGGCCTTGCAAGAAGGCCCTCCGAAAAGGAATAACCATATGCCTTTCCCTACTTGTTTTCTCAGGCAGGGGGAAGGGCACATGATACTATCTTGCCTAGGATTTGGGGTTTGTACAAGTTACTCTTACTCCTAAGGGCATCATCCAGGAAACAAACACCTGCTCACGCCAGTTTTCCTACTCCAAGACAGGCTCTGGAACAGCGCTCTCCTGATATAACTGATCAGCAAAGGCCCACACCTGGAAGTATTTAGGCCAGAAACCACACAGCTCAAGCTCTTGAGATTCATAACAACCACCCCCCAAACTATATCTGAGTGACTCAGGAATGCAGCACAAAGTGCAGCAATTCTTCCACAGCCAAAATAACTGCTACTGCTGAACCCAGGACAGAGGGGTCCAGAGTCATGGCAGAATATATAGGCTGGTATCAACCAGTAAGAAAACCAGAGGAAGTGCCACCTGACTCATTCCAAATACACACATCGATTTGGCATATGGCAAGGAAACTACTTCATCAGACAGGCTTTCACTGAAATAGGAAGAAATATTCCTGAACACGAAGTGTTTCTTATTTTCCAGAAGACACCAGGCTATTGCTAACACACAGTAGCTTATTAGAAAACAAGATTAGAGAGATCCGTTATAAAAAAAGATCTAATCTGTTAACAGAAAATATATGAAAGAAGAAATCTAACAACACAGGACTCATCTGCATGAACAAGGGTACAATGGCACAGGTAGCTGGAACTGTCTGAGAAAGCCTTTCTCCACCTTGGTCACTATAGCAAGAATACTGAGTACAGTCCTTAGTGTTTCAGCTCTTTGTCACATGGCTGTTATCACTCTCTCTTTTCCCTCCTTCAGTCTTTCTTCTGTTGATTTGAAAACACTCCAGGACAGAAGTAATCTTTTATTGTGTGCTAATTAATGGCCCCTGGGAAAATCTACAATAAGTGAAGAGTCTAAGCAGAACTCCCTTATTAAGTTCTGCCTGAGTGCATAATTGCAAAGATCAACAGCAAAGCAGATAGGAAAAAAAAAAAAAGACACATCTATTATTTTAATTAGAGATTCAGCTTAGAAGTGTTGCCAAATGCAGCAATGTTTAAAACACAAGAACAGATCCCCAAGTTGTTAGACATCTTCTGAAACCATTGGTTGTGCCCTCTGCTGTCTACAAAGTATATGAGGAATCTAACCAGAGAGAAGGAATCCAAACTATGGGTAAATTGAACCAGTTGATATATTTTAGCACAGTTAGGGCAAGAATCACAAGAATTCAAAATTATTTTGATCAGTTCTCTAACTAGCCAGAAAAATGAGGATAAAATATGAAATTTTGGGTTGCTATTTTAGAAGTCACATGACAGAGTTAAAACTTAAGAAAGGAACACCGTAGAACTCTTACTATTTAATTGCTATGGCAACTTGCAAAGCAGTTTTACAGAGTGGTTCCAGCAGTTCTCTCCTACTATTCAAAACAAATACACTGAACACTAAAATTTAAAGAGAAACAGTTAATATGCTGTATTAATACATTTAAGAGTGTTATAATCCATAAAGTGAATTTTATATTACATTTTTACGTCAAGTGTGACATATTGTAGCACTTCAAACTATTCATTTAGGGCTATGGGACTGGAGAGATGACCTCTTAGGTTACAGGTCCAATCTACACCTGATTTAATCTGCTCAAATTTATCAAGACCTGAATTAAAGCAATCAGGGTTTTCTTACTCACACTGCTTTAACAATGTCATTCCAAAGCCTCACCTTAATGATGGTTTGAAGTCTTCTATGAAGTACTTGACACAACTTTTATAACCATGTTATGTCTTTTTACTGTTTGCCAACATTTTCTTTCAGTTTAAATAACTTTTCCTGCTTTGATATTTATTCCATCTCTAGCTCCTCCATACAGAAACCTATCACGTGCTTTCTCAGTTTTTACTTTGCTATGCTAAACAAACCATAAACAAGTATATACACACACACAAATCTATACACACAAAAATTCGTGTGTACATACACACATATATGTACATATTTATGAAGGAAAGGAATTAGACCAGATTCTATAACTATAAAGAAAAAATGTAAATTGTCAGATGAGAAGAGTATATTTTATAGATTATTTTCATTGCTAGTGTTGAGGTAAAGGTCAATCAATTGTGTTGAAATGGCATATGGACATGCATAAAAATAAGATGCTTATATGCATAATTGTCAGAAGTAATTGAAGCAAGCTTGGGACAGGCAATTATGTCTAGTAGCAGCTAGAATTCAAAGTGCTTCAGGAAAAGGTGATTGTAGTGAAAGTTTAAAGCCTATAAACTCTATTCATGCCCTGAAAACTAAGGATCTCTTTTCTCTGTGCTCCCTCCCCATTGAAATGGAACAATCATTCTCATGGCTACAAAACAGCCTCAAATTATTCTGACTCCAGTTGTTCATTACCTTGTAGCAGAACTCTTTGCTTTTGTAAGTTTTAAGAGTGTCACTTAATACTAACTAGTTTTCCTTTTCGTATGACAAATGGGAAACAAGACCTTCTACTCTACCTTCTCAATCTATGCTAGTAATTTCTTTTCAGACTACCATGCATTTTCTTATTCATCCACATTTGAAACTAAAAACTTGTAGTATTTTCTGCCTCTTCTCCGAAGAAAAACTTAGAGGTTTCTAACTATTTTGTCACAAATACTACTACTTTTCTCTTGCAAAACAAAAAAATAGATCATAGCAATTCAAGCAAAAAGAAGCCTTTGTATCCTACAGTGGCGTTTTAACCTTCCTATACTATTCTCTATTTCTGTGTAATCTAGCATTTTTCTTATTCTTCGCCCAACAATGAGGAAGCTTTCATCTCAGCTCACTTCTGAAATTTACTCTAAGATGCAACTGGATTGTCTTCCAAGAGTGTTTCAGAAATATTTAAAGAGGAAGGTTTGCTGCACTGTCACCCACAAAAAGCACTGCTACAAGTTGGCATTGCTGTTGGCATGAAAAGTCAATATTCTTCAGCCAATCATAATGAAAATTAACAGCAGACTTATTCTCTGAACAGGTATTCAATTCGGTGGATTCCACTCAACTAGACAGTGGCTAGCTTTTATCAGTCAAGCTTTTGTCGCTTGATTTTTGATACGTTAGGTATTACACTAAAGTTTTCGTTACTTAGGACACTGGAAAAATATGGCCCATGAAACTACAATGTACAATGCTTGCAGTGTAGCATGCATGCTTGTCTTCACTGTGCTACCCCAGCAAAAAAAAATAGAACTCAGGTTTGCTTTTGTGTGTTTGGAAGGTCAAGAAAAATTGGATTTTGTTAGTGAGGAATAATTAGGTGATTAAGGTGATACAGCTTAACACACACCTTCTATGTGCACTGACTTACTATACCAAAAATTGCAGCTTTAAACTGAATTGCCAGCTATTGTGCGCTCTTAATGAAAACTCATTTTGAGGTGATTTACCTAGTGTCTCCTTGAGGGTGGCATTGGTACTGTTTTATCATCATACTGTATTCTTAGGAGGTTGTTAATGACACAAATGAATCAAAAATTGGCCATATCACTGTCTTTGCATGATGACGAAAATCAGCTCATCATTCATGCTGCAAGCACTAATTTCTCTAGCTTCTTTTGTACTAGAATCAGCTAGTTCACTGCTTTTAAAGATAGCTCATTCTAAACTGATTTGCCATGTGCATAAACAGCTGAGTTGGAATAGAGGAAGCTGGAATAAAAGAAGAGAGAGTGAAATTGTTGGGATGACCAGCTGGTTGGGATAAGAGTATAATCACCTCTTTGAGCAGCAGCATTGCTTCCTGTCAGCTTAAGCAGTTTGTGGAATTATAAAGTTAGTTTGCAAGCTGAAGAGAGAGCCACTGTAGCCTTGCTTAAACAAACATAACAGATTAACAGTCTGACTATATGCTTTGGGAGAATGAATGTCCTTCTGGCAGTCATTGCTGGTAAATAGAAAACCTGTCTATCTGATAATTGTTATCCAGTTATCCAATATCTCTGACATAATAATTATCCAAACCCAATATCCAGGTTTCAGTGCCCAACTGGGGATTCCAATTCATATACTCAGACTGATTAACTGGCACGAGTCCCATCAGCCCCACTGCCAAGGTTACCTCAGTGAAGCCTACTTCATCATAAGCAGTTCACTGTGTTCCATTCAATAATATCTTAAATTATACCATCATCTTATTCAGAAATAAAACATTAAAAATTGAAAAGCTCTCAGGTCTACAACTTAAATGGCCACCTTATTTAAACTGTCATGGGCTTCGAACCCTCAGTGACTGCAAAATGTGCACGATCTGAAAAATAACACTAAAGCAACCTAATTCTGCCCTTGCACAGTTCCTTCAGGATTTGATGTGAAATAGAACAAGAATAAAGGAAGAGCTACACTTTAATTTCATTAAAAATTAAGCTTCATAACAGAACCAACAGCAAACCAGCATCAACTGAAGGCATCATTTCCGAGCATACGATGAAGTAATAGTTTTCACTGAAGGAGGTATATTTGAATGCTTGCACGAACACCCATATGCTTTATATTTATACATACACATACAAACAAAAGTTAAACTTGCATTACACCACATATTTCATTATATTACAAATTTCAAATAATACAACCTTATTTATGAAAATATGGGAAAACTGAATAATGCTTTATTTTTAAATTGCATCAGATAAGCATATATCTATTACTAGAAGTCATTATAACATACACTATAACTGCCTCAGTAATGGCGTCCTTAGGGAAACGGTAAGGCTTGCGTAAGTAAAATACGAAACATCTTATTAAAAACTGAGATTATACCTTATTTCCCTGGTTATATAACAGATAAAAATTACATTAAAAATAGGATCCTGCAATAAAAAAAATCAAAAAAAGTAGAACAACAAAATATTGCAACCTGACTCTTTAAGAAAAGTCACAAGAGTTCCTGGAACCCTTGTCCTGGACAGGACTGTCGCAACTGTGTAGTAGCTTTTATTCGTTAACTTTGAAGGCATTGATTTACCAGTATATTCTAAAGAACTAAGGGTAAACCAAGAGCTCCATTTTAAAAGTAATTTAAAAACAGTTATGAGAATTTTAAGATTCCAGTGGCTGCCATGAAAAGAAAAAAAGAATTTTGCAAACTCACCACGTACTATCCAACACATCAGAGCTGCTGTCCGTTTCAATTTGAGAAACTGTTTCAGTGTGTCTCAGCTGGTACTGTGTGGTAGCTGTTTAAAATATTAGAAAAGATTAAATGTGACCATTTAAAAAACACAATATTGAAGTTATTGCACAGGAGTGAACTTTATATTTACTTCTAATAATATACATAATATGCACAAAACCATGCCAATATAAGCTTTATGTTTACTTCAGCAGAAGCAGTGTTAGGTTCAGACCCTCGAACAGAGCACAAAAACCATTTTAAGCTGATATTGAGAAAATTATCTAGAAAGTGTCTTAGTTTTTTTTTCTCTTTCAAGCTGAATGGTTAACACCTTTGGACCCTCTGAAAATTCTTGTAGTATTTTAAATAAAGCGATTCAGTTGGAAGCATAAAAACCCTTGATTTGTTGGGTAACAGGTAGGACTTGGTCCACTGTGCTCTCAGCGTAAGCAGGAGAGACGCGTCCTCTGAACAGCAGGAAGCCATTGCTTTTCACTTGCTGCCGCCTTCCATATTTTGCCAGCAGGTGGCAAGATGACAGCAAAAGGGATAACGCGGAGTTTGTGTGATTCACACATTAGTAGCCAGCTGCCGCCCTCTAATGTAGCAGTGGAAAAAGTGACAGCTCCTTAAATGCAGTGGCTCCAGAATAATGGCACACTGCATTTTCTGTGTTTGCAAAATGTTGAGAAGCTGAAAATAATCAGGGTTCCACATAGCTCTACAAGCCAACTTATAAAATAACTGACAAAGCAGGCAAAGGTTTTGTTTTGCAGTCTGTGTTGCAATTGCAGTTACGTGGTATTCCATCTTCGTACACACCCTGATGAGTACTCAGTGCGACTTAGTTCTAGAAAAAACACCACGAATAATGACCAAAATGAAAAGGAGCAGGCATGATTTTTATGATCTTAGAGAAGTCAAACATACTTAAAGATAACCTGAAGTCTAAGCCAACATTCATTTGAGATAAATAGGGAGGCATTGAAGTCAATTCAGTTACACAAATGAAACACAAGAACAGGTAAACAGAAACCCAGGTGACAAACCAGAAGCTGAAATTAGAGTTGAAGAAAAAAAAACTTCTCAGAGAGTCCTTGCTGAGCTTCTCTAATTTTAAATTGACTCCTAGATTGTGGAATTGGCATGAAACCAACATCCGTGAGGTGGGATGGGCTCCAGTTTAAAGTAAAAACCAAGAAAGGATTCATTGTAATTGTGGAGGAGAAAAAAAAACACCCTCTTGTTAGTGGAAATTTTAGATATCTGCCATTAAGAATAATTTTGGGAACTTATTTCAACAAAAAAAATCTGTAATACAAAGCTTCTGGTCTAGAGGGCTATCTCCTCACCTATTCCTCCACTTCCCTGAACAACACAATGTATTGTACAAAAAAGACTAACTCAAAGGTCCTTACCAACACTGTTTTATAAGATACTTCTAACTGAGGTCACAACCCCCCCAAAAAAAGCCTTTAAAACAAGTAAATTCTATTGTTTCTCAGATGCTTTTATCAAATCTTACCTGCAACCAGGATGGAAAAACAAGGAGAGGGTGAATAGATGCACCTCCTTCTAAATAGATGCTGGAGAGCTACTGGTAACATTTTATTCTTTACTGAAGTGACATAGCATATTGAGAAACAACACTCTAAGTAGTGACCCATGTCTGATCTCACTTTACAAACCTGCAAAGCAGAAGTCAGTTGAGTTGCATTACTGTAACATTGCAATCAGGTCTACAGTGACAATTTCCCTTCACAATGCATGATGTATGGATGAGATCTAAACACCTACAAAAGAAAAGAAAGAGGATTCAGTAAAGAAAATCTGAAGAACCATTAAACTGAGTAACAATAAAAGGAGTGCCTAAACACAAGATTTATTATAGCAAAGTCTTCTAACTACAATTCAGAGTTAAAATAAGATGTTTAAGCTGGGCACACGTTTTTCTTCTTCCACTGCTGCCTCTTTAGAAACACTTTTCATTTCTGTGGTTCAGGCTACATGTAGAATTAAAAGTAACCAGCATATAGAATAAGAATTCAACTAGCACTCCTCTTGCTCCTTAAACCCATGATTTTTTCCACTATTTTAAGAGCTGCTAGCAGTGCAATGCAGCAAACAATTTGTTCTGACAACAGCAAACAGCCATGTTTAATTCAGACATTGTCTTTACATTATTTCACTTAAACCCTGTGAATCTGCTCCAACTCTTGGTCTAATCAGTACGAAATACTCTAATGATTTCAGGAAGTGCAGATCTGTGCCCAGTGCTTTTCAGTTGTTTCTTCCTCACTGCACAAACCAACCTCAAAATAACTAACTACACTAGTAGGTAGGGATGCAAAGCTGGATGCATCTTATCCTATGCTGATAAGATACAAATGAGAAATAAACAAACCTTTCCCGAAGGAAAAGGAGAGATGCTGTATTGTGTGGAATAAACAGTGAGCTTTTCCACCACAAGGTTTCCTGCTTTAGGCCACGTTAGCCCTGCAAGTAACTACCACAGGGAGTTCAACATCAAAATAGATTTCAAGCAAAATCAAGCACCACAGGAAAATGAGTTTTTGCTTTTGTATGACAGAAAAGCCTGCAGCATTTTGCCATGTTCTCATGCAATAGAACCACACTCCAGAAATTACTTGTATGACCAAATTTCATTGGGAGGGTCATCATGAGAAGAGGTCATCATCCTCTCCTGCTTGGACATGAATGTATCAGAATGCACCCAACTCTGCTTAAATAACACTGAAACATCCATCCAACTTGGTTTTCTAAACATTCACTAAACAGTGCAAAATGCTTCCTTCTGCAAGGTGATCTTAAGGTCCTTTCCAACTCTAACTAGTCTATGATTCTATGGTAGCTGAAAGTTTAGGCTTGTGGTTATGCCTCCCCCAGAACACTGTGTGTGCATTTTGGCACTTTTCCCTATTTAGAAAAACATTATTTACCCCACTGACCCGGCATGTAAAGCTCTGTGTATGTGTGTATATATATATATATATATAATATAAAAAGATGTTTTATTTATTTTTTTTGAGGCCAGTACACTGTTATCATACACTTTACTGAAAATTCTTAGACTTCAAAGCCTATGAAGTCAGTGAAGCAGTGCTGACTTTCAGCTAGCCACAGGAGGAAGTGACTTGCATAGCAGTGCTCATCCTGCAGTGCTCTACAAAAGCATGAGTGATGTTAGCTCCAGCTGAAGTCAAGAGGAACTGAGGACACTCCTTTTGTATCTGAGCTTGGTACTTTTGTAGACAGCTCTGTAGTGGTGGATGTGAAGATACAGAGAGTATGTATGTAACTGGCTGCATAACAGCAAGATTTGAACCATATGCCACAACAGTGACATTTTAATCTTAAATCAGTATTAAGCTTAAAGATTCAGATAGAATTATTCTAGTCTACAGGTGATTCATGGACAGGAAATGGCTTAGGACAGAAAAACAGACTATTTGCATAAAAATGCATTGCAGCTCTAAAGCACACTCCATAATGAGAAAAAAGAAACACTGCTTTCTTGTGGAACCATTGAGATTCAAAAGCACCAATATCCTTCTCTAAACATAATATTATCAATTAATTTTTTATAACCAGGGAGGATATTCCAGAATGGCAAATATATGACATCCTGCTCCAACCTCACTGAGCTGTATATCTTTCAAATTCATGATGGATGGACACAACTGGAAAAAAAA
Organism: Brotogeris chrysoptera; assembly: GCA_030323915.1. Classification (NCBI taxonomy): domain Eukaryota; kingdom Metazoa; phylum Chordata; class Aves; order Psittaciformes; family Psittacidae; genus Brotogeris; species Brotogeris chrysoptera. The sequence continues at coordinate 4,773 of JARCZZ010028231.1, read as the reverse complement.
GTTTAATTTTCCCACCACAAATATTCACTCAAATTTGTGTCCCGATCTCTCGGGTCATGGCCATTTTTTATAGATACTCAGCACTCCTCTGATTTATCAGCAAGAGTGAAGAACCCAGGGAATTTTCTAAGCATAAAGAATTATTTGCAGATAATTTAAGAACCAAACATTTATTGAGGAATCTTTAACAGAAAGAAATGAAGGTCATCAAGTCAGAGAAAGGAAACACATGATGTGACCTAAACATTCAATCAAAAATATCAGCTCAGAATTTGAGTTGCCAAACACAAGCAGTCACCTGCAAAATATGTACCACAAATGCCTACAACTATTTAATTAATAGCTCTGAATAGTAAGCTGGAGAAAATGCTGAATTGCTCACAATGTGGGAAAAGCAGGAAAAGTTAAACTGCTTGCTCCAGTTACAACTTTGCTATCCGAGTATCTTGCACACTGTTCTTTTTACTCTTCATTTGGCAGAATCTGGGAAGTTCTAACTGCTCACTACAAATTTAATAGTGTCTTTCTCAGTGAAAATGAAAGCTGCTGTTACAAAACTTTCAAAATTTGAGCCACACCATGCTGCAAGAGGCAGAATAGTTTCACGCATGGTTATAATTCTAGTGTGTTCCCAGGGAGAGGTCCCACAGGCAGTTCAGTCTCACCTGAACTATAGCTGCTGCCGCACCACATGCTTCTCCATCCTAAGCAACATAGCCTGCTCTAATGGAAAAGCACATCAGAGAAAATTAGCCAGCAGAACAGTGACTAAACAGGCCCTAATCACAAAAAGACAGGACCATTCAGTAATGACTACATTTAAACAGAATGGACTTCAGGAAAAATAATCCTGTAAGATCTGACAAAGCAGCAGCAAACTGGAAGTCAAAACTAGGTTAGAAAACATGGCTCTAATTTTGGCCTAATTATTTAAAAAAAAACTGGATTAGAAAAAGAATAAAGAGAGGAAAAAAAAAAAAGGGTTTGTACCTGTGGCACAGAAACGGTATTAAAGCAGGTAAGATCAACTGTTGTGAAGCAGCAAGGAATTAGAGTGCACTGGATGAAGTACATCATCACACTGGGTCAGCAAGTGTAGGATCAATGGATTCTGATGATTCTGCTGCGGGGTACACTTATTTTGCTGGACACTGAGATATGTTGGGCAGTTTTGTTATGTGTCTGTGACAAGGATGAGTTCCAGAGTTCCATTTGATGTTTATTTGGTCTGCTTAATGTTTGCTGAGAAGAAGTTCAAAAGAAGGGATGTGTTTAACATCAAAATAAGCGTAAGAAGCAAAACAACAAATAAAATTAAACATTCACAACCAAAAGAGACTAAAGCCATCTACAGTATTGATACTAAAAAGCATTAGAGTCAGGTATTCAAATGTAAAAGTCGGCAAAAATTCTTTGCACTGCTGCATGTTGTAGCTAAAGTTTTAATCCTGCTGAAATGAGTGGCAAAATTACCTGCAAACTCAATGAGTCCAAAATTTACCATACAGATGAAATCAGAGCAATCTTTAAGAATATTTAAACAGAAAATGCAATTTGAGTCATAGAATCATTGTATCCTTGCTAATAGTGCATCCAATTTCTCTGATTCATTGTAATCCCTCTCTAGTTTAGAGGACTACTGAATGCAGGATTATTTGTAATGAATCTTTTGTTCACCAGTACATTCCATAACATCCCCTGCAATAGTTAAAGGACAGCAACACAGCATAGATTCTCCAAAACAAAGCTATATTTTACACATAATTCTAGGCAAATAAGATTTTGGAAACAACTTCAGGTCATATAGGACCTACTTCCACAGGTATTCAGACAGGATTCAAAGCTTAATTTTTAGACAGCAACTTGAATTTGCTGTGCAGCAGAGAAATCAGCACTGCTACATCAAGTGTGAACAACAAAGGGTCAAAAACATCTCCAAAAGTGGCAATTTAATGCACTGAATTACAATCTTACATCCCACAAAGTCATCACTGAACGTCCATGAAATAGGTGTAACATACAAACTCTTACTTTTGCTAGCCAGAAATGATGCATTTCTTAGAAAACTCATATATTGTTATATGAACTCTTCCTGGCCACTGATGCCAATACCAAGACAGGAAACCAATTAATGTTAGTCAAGGCATTCTATTCAGGAATAATCAAAATCTCCTTTTAATATACATACGTTTTGTTAACTTATGATGACGGCCATTTCCTTCTGAAGTGTATCAATAAGAAGCATCAAAGTTTTCTTTCAGATTTAACTTCCCTCCCTATTTATCTTCTTCACTCACTTTTTCTTCCTTTCACTAAAAGGAAAAGCCCAAACCAGAAAATTCTGAAGAGGTAAGTTACTTACAAGAAGAAAGCTCACTATAGGAAAAAACATACACATAATATTTCAGTTCTGTTGACTGCCTCAGTCACTGGTAAGAGCACGATTCTGTAGACTGATCTGGAAAAAATGAGATAAAAAGATGGACCAGGAGTCAGAATATTTAAATGCTCTTGACTATTGACATACTTTGTTAATAAACCTTGAGCGGGTCAGTTAACTTCAATGTATTCCTAAAGGATATATTAATTTTATCCATCTTTGAATAATATTTTCATCTCATGCCTTCAAAGAGGACTGTGCTCTTTTTTGTTACTGAGGCCAGAAGATCACCAGATAGAGGAAGATCTCAATATTGTATGGCAGGATGTGACACTGTTCCCTAATTAAACCATTGGAACAAAGCACTGTCATTAACATGGAATGATTCCAGATTCACATTGTTCATTTGTGCTTCCCCAAACACAGCAAGTTACAATTTATGCTCATATGCTTCACTAGCTCAATACAACAAAGTTTGTCAATGCTGAGATTTAAAATACATATGCTTAAGATATATGATTACACATATATATGGTTTATAAAATAATATGGAAATTGCTTCCCCTCTTCCAAAGTTATCCAGTGCCTTTCATTAATGCACACAATGCACAATACTTACAGTGCTCTGGAGTGACTACAACTAGTGCCATCCCAGCAGTCTTCTTTCCATGGTCATGGGCCAATTCTTTAAAGCACGCCTCTGCTGATTGAGGACAGACATACATGAAGTATTCTCAAGAGCATAGTATTAAATATATTCAGCCTTCACACAAAAATCAGTGTATTGTCATCTTATCTTGAAAACTTTCCACACCACGAGTTAGCTCAATTTTTACATTGTGAGGAAAAGCAACCATCCACAGATCCTTCAAACCACTTGTATTGCTGCCTTGGATAGCACTTATTCTTTCTCTTTGTGTAGCCAAGTCTTGAGTGCTCATAGTCACACTGCACCTCACTACATAAGAGCTGGCTCCAATACCTGTAACACATTAGAAAAACAGATTTGTCGGAATAAAAATCCTCACTATAACTATCACATCTATTTTAAAAAAAAAAAAAAAAAAAAAAAAATAGAACAGGTTTCTAGCTTTTCCACAAACCTATCCTGGTGGCATCCCATCTGACTCGGGTAAGAATTCCTGGATCTATAATGCCACCACTTGTCCCATTAGCATTTAAATTCAGTTTCTCTTCATTTCTTAAAGTTCATTTTCTCCAGGCGCCTTCTTAATCACAAATATCCAACATGTACACACTCAATTTCCTTTTACTTTGTTTGATATTCTGTTGCTTTATTTCAGTGTGCTAAAAAGAAAAGTCTTCTGAATGTACAGAGAAAGCTGCTTAGTGAAAACAGACAAGATGTATTTTCTTTGTCCCCTTTTATCCACTCATATCAGCTTAATTTTCCATGCTGTAAAGTAACACCTAAATAATAATTCATCTTCCAAAGATGAGCCTCTCTTCTTCCTGTTGTGTTCTGCATGAAAAAGGGGAGAAATAAAAAAAAAAAAGAGCTGATTTCACAAATAATGAACTTCTCTAAACTACTCAGAAATTGAACATAAGATATATCTACCCAAATTCCTTTTGAGGTAATAACCGGTACATACTTTCCTCCAGCCAAGATCAACAATAAATTGATGTGCCATTGTGTTTTAGAAAGTACCTTGAATATCTGTCTTCAGAGCATTAAAATACAATGAATGAGTAATTATTTCTCCAAGTCACCAGTGCTTGCTGCTCAAGAAGTATCTGGGCTCAACTTCACACTGCAGAAATAAAGCAACTCTTTCTATGGCCTTGGCACAGCAGCGCATTTAACAAAACTTTCCTGGCTGCAAACAAAATGAAAACATCTTGCTTGTGGCACTCCTTTTAGCCAGCACTTCAACAAGAGACTCTAGATTATAATCAAACTTGTAACTGAAAGAATAAATGCTAACTCCCATTTATATGAAAAGGAGAAAGTCAACCAAATGTAAATCTTCTGCTGCTCATTGCCAGCTATATCAGATTCATATTCTCAGTTAAACATACTGCAAAATAATTTAAAATTACTTCAACTGTTTACAATGCCAATCTAAAAAAAATGCTAGTATGTTAGAAAACCAGGTTTTAAAATGAGAAAGAAGTATAAGTGCATTTATATAAGAAGTTGTCTTGGGTTCAGCAGTAGCAGTCATTTTTCTCCTTCTTAGTAGCTGGTAGAGTGCTGTGTTTTTGACTTTTGTCCTGGGAATAGAGCTGATAACACTGATGGTTTTAGTTGCTGCTCAGCAACGTTTACTGTGACCAAGGACTTTGAGCCTTATGTTCTGCCAGGGAGGAGGGGAAGCCAGGAGGAGGCAGAGACAGAACACCTGACCCAAACTGACCAAAGAGGTATT
>JARCZZ010028229.1:0-48163 GCA_030323915.1 Brotogeris chrysoptera | reverse complement strand
TACTGGTCTCCAGCTGGACATTGAGCCATTGACCACAACACTTTGTGTGCAGCCATCCAGCCAGTTCTTTATCCACCGAGCAGTCCATCTATCAAATTGATGTTTCTCCAATTTAGAGACAAGGATGTCATGCGGAACAGTGTCAAATACTTTACACAAGTCCAGGTAGATGACGTCAACTTCTCTACCCCTGCCCATCAGTTCCGTAGCCTCATCATAGAAGGCCACTAGATGGGTCAGGCAGGATTTCCCCTTAGTGAAGACATGCTGGCTGTCACCAACCACTTTGTTGTTTTTCATGTGCCTTAGCATGCTTTGGAGGAGAATCTGCTCCAAGATTTTGTCAGGCACAGAGATGAGACTGATTGGTCTTTAAGTCCCTGGGTCATCCATTTTCCCCTTCTTGAAAATGGGGATTATATTTCCCTTTTTCTGGTTATTGGGAACTTCACCTGACTGCTATGATTTTTCAGATATGATGGACAGTGGCTTAGCAACTTGATGAACATCAAGTTGAACATAAGCCAGTGGTGTACCTTTGTGACAAAGAAGGCCAATGGTATCCTCGGCTGCATTAGGAGGAATGTTGCCAGTGGATCAAGGAAGCTGATCCTTCCTTTCTACCACAGCACTGGTGAGAACACATCTGAAGTGCTGTGTTAAGTTCTGGCCTTGCCAGTAGAAAAGAAACATGGGCATACTGGAAAGAGTCTAAAGAAGGACCATTAAGATGATTAGGGACTGGAACATCTCACATAGGAGGAAAAGCTGAGAAGGCTGGGACTGTTCAGCATAGATAAGAAAAGGCTCAGGGGAATTTATAAATATGTATAGATACTGTAATGGAGGCTGTAAAGAAGGCAGAGCCAGGCTCTTTTCTGTGGTTCCCAGTGAGAGGACAAGAAGTTAATTATCACAAATGGAAATATGGGAGGTTCCCTTTCAACACCAAGAAACACATTTTTTACCGTGAGGGTGACTGAGCAGTGGCACAGGTTGTCCAGCGAGGGTGAGGAGACCTTATGCAAAGCCATCTGGGTATGGTCCTGCGCAGGTATCTCTAGGTAGCCCTGCTTGGGCAGGGTTGGACAAGATGAATTCCAATCTCAACCCTTCTGTGATTCTGCGACAATAACTTCTTTTCTTAGGTAATAACTTTCACACTGATATATCATCCTTCCCACCTCCAATCTTATTCTAATTTATTTTCAGATATTTCTAATCCAAATTTATGCATTAGCTCCATTTACTCATACCATGAAGGTTCACCTTGGACTTTTCTCACTGTTAGAAGTATTTCTTCTGGTACACCTAGCAAGCTATTCTGTCTTTCTGATCGTTGTCTCTTCGATTTTGTGTCTGATATCACAGTATTTCTCATTCACAGGACCCTGCTATTCAAAACCTACTCCTGCCTTCTATTGCCAGTTCATTTCCTACCACTTTCTCCTTTGATGCCCTTTTTAGTATCTCAGATCTGATTTTCTTCCCCAGTCCTAGAGCCAGCATATGCATGACAGACTCAGTTTCTTTTCCTTTTTCTTGTTACCCAGCCTACTTTCTCTAGCCTATTACTATTCTAAGCCTTGAATAACTAGACCCTGTACTCCCCACATTCAAAGCATCAAATCTTTCTGTAAGGTTTGAACTTCAGATGGGACCACTGACCAGCCCATTTTTGATTAGTTCATGTGGTTGGATGGCAATTCATGCATTTACACAGTCTGGATCATGACTGTTGCAGATAGAAAATATTTCAATGGCTCTCTCTTACACATCTGGGAAATTTACTTCTAGATTGATGGGAATAAATTCTGCCAGAAAATTTTAAGGGGGTTAAGGATATAGACCTCTCAAACACAAAGGCTACCTGAGAGTCAGTATGCTTAACTCTAGCATGAAAAGCCCATTGAGTTTTCAGTGAAAGCTTTAGTTTTTTTTTCTAGAAAATGGCTAGGGTATTTTGCTTAGTATTTTCTATAATCCAGCCCCCAATGGGGATGTGATATGAAAAGTGTTATGATTAGTTTGATAAACTTACAAGCTATTGAAAATAAGTTTGCTGATGGAAATGCTTGAAATTGTTTATAACAGGTAATACCACCATCCCCTCCTATAATTGTAACTTCTACCATTGTAAATAGAATAAAGCTGCCTTATGGAATATTTTTCTTTGTCAGAGCCTCCTGTAGACCAATTTTTATCAATAAAACTGTTATTATGAGATGAGGTACTGTTTATTCTTTGCACAGATGATTGCTTATGCACACACAGTAGTAATTTTTTATGTACCATAATTGTTCATGTACTTTTACAATAATTGCGTTATTTGTGTACTTAATCTAAATAGCAGTTGTCGACAGCTGAATTATTCATTTTGAACTCATCAGCAACTGATACCTTTTGTTGCCAGCTACTGCTGTAAAGCACTGTGAGAACAACATGCAGGTTGAGAGCAGCATTTCCTGAAGTGACCGGCAGCTAAAGAAATCTCTTTTTTGAATATCAACTTAGAGCTTTTTTTTTATATCTCCCTGTGCAGCCTGGAGATAGCTACTGCAAAAAAAAAAAAAAAAAAAAAAAAAACCAAACAAAAACCAAAACAACAACATGACACTTTTACCAAGGGAAGGTACCATTATCAGATTTCAGCTTTTCTGCATATTTTTTTCTGTCACTTCCTCTTACAGCTGTATACCAGTTTCTTTATGGGTTTGCTGTCTTCTCCACATAAAGTAGCAGTCTTTCCAAGCCAAGTATATACTTTGGACATAGGATGGTGGAAAATTTCCCGTGATGAGCAATAATTTGGGCTGCATTCTGCCTGAAGTATGCAAAAGCTTCATTATACACGTTTTAGATATTGGTTTCTGTGTCTAGATGTGTAAACAAACGCTAAATTTTAGCCATTTATATTTACCTATTCTGAGAGGGTAACAAATATAACGTTAGAGAAGAATGATAAATTGTTAGTTTGGGGTGTTTTGGTTTTGGATTTTTTTTCTTTAATGTTTATGTAAAACATAAAGTTTAATGTTTAATGTTTATTCATGGACACATTCTGGCTCTTAGTGAAGTTGCTGGTAAGTTGTGCTAGTAATGAAGATTATCTTACTTGTTTTAGTGCTTCGCAGAGAAAGGTCACCATGAACAAGCAGCCTGCAGCCGGTGCAGTCAGAACATATAACCATATGTCAAAGAAACCATGCTACTGAAGTAAACAACTATGACAGTATTTTGTCAGGGGATTCAGCAGAATAAAAGAAGATCCTATAAAATGATCACACAATAACAATCTAGCAATCTAGCTTTTTGCCTCCAGAGTCCAAAAAATTGTAAAAAGAGGGACCACTTTAAGCCACTTTAACACCCTTTCTGTTTCAACCCCCACTGCCTTCTATATGTATTGTCCGTACCCTCATTTACAGAGGAATAGCCAATAAATAAATAAATAAATAAAATCTGATTGAATGAAACTGAAGTTTGACACTGGAGTGAATTTGTTACACATCTTTCATTTGTTCATCCTTCAAAGAACTTTGAGTTAGGTCACAGTTTGTAAACCAGAGACATATATTGCATACTGATGGAAACAAGTAAGAATTAATTGGTTAAGAAGGGCCATAGGCTGTTCATATTTAGAATGAGCTACGGACCTACTTACTCTTTTATTCATTGAAAGCTTAATTTAAAGAAGCAATTTATTTTTGCTACTTATATGATCACCATTAAACCATTATAAAAAGGTTTGGTTTCTTTTCCTTTTAACAAGTATAATTACTGTTATGCTTGACTAGGAAGTATTTAATGTTCTACAATGTCGATGAAGGTTAGATTTTAAAAAAATTTGTTTATCTTTCTCTACCTTTAGTTGTTTTCTACATTTGTACAGAAAAGTCAGAGCCATGTCCAACAGTCATTTTGTTCTGAACACTTACAGTGTTAGTGCAAACAGTATGCTAGTGATTTAACACAGCAGTTAGGTATAAGCCTCTGTTCTGGAATTCATCCTCGAATGGATTAAAAATCATGTCAGGAGTGTAAAGAATAGATGGAAACATAGAAGTGCTTTGTTTATATTTCAAACATTATATAATGATATGCACATTTAGACAAGTGATTTGTTTCTGAGGTTCCTATGTTGCATGTTACTCCCACGAAGACTTTAATATTCTGAATTCCTCACCATTTTTTTTTTCTGTTTCTGTTCTATTCTGTCCTGGAACTGCAACTCATTACTACTTCTCTTCTGGTATACAGATCACTTTAGAATAATTAGTTATCACTTACATTGTTAAAGTGGCCAAAAGTTGAATGTTTTGAAAATGTATAGTACCAATATATTTCAAAACCTCACCCACAAAGGTAAAGGAAAAATATGATTGGATAAGATAAAAAGAAAGTAAATTGCAGTCTGTAACACAGAAGTAATGAATTTCCACCCTTTTTCTTCATTCCTTCTTTGCCCCTATTTCGAAGAGCTTTTCGTTTTGGGACAACCATGATTCAAGTTTCATCTCTTTCTGTGTCTGCACCTGTCCCTCTTAAATAGTGGGTGTATGGTCTGAGAAGTAAATGACTAAGCACTGTCAAAAACTTCAAATCTCCTATCTCGTTTTCCTGTTGCCTGTACCGCTGAGGAGTAAGAAAGCCAACGTCATTCACTGTTTATACTCTTTTTCTGGAACAATATTAACTTATTAAAAAGAAACTTACATAACAACATTTTAAAGTAAACATGTTGTATTTTTTTTTTGTTGGCACAGATATGATTAGAAGAAAATTGTGGTTTACACTGCATAAAATAGGAATAATGAGAAAAAAATGAAAAAAAAAAAAGATTGCATTTAGGTTTCTTGCCAGCTGTATGTAGGAATTTGCACATTTTGTCTAACTTCAGTCATCTGCAACATAAATGTCAATATCTAGTTTGTTTTGTAGACTCCCTTGGTAAGCAATGGAAGAAAAACAGGCTCTTTAAGCGCTCGATTCATCTCATTTTAAAGGGATAACTAAACTAGGTTGGATAGATTGTACTATTTAGAAATACCCATTTTCCCCTATTGATTAGAAATGGAGGCAAGTTAGCATGTGCATTGGTGTCTAGATGTCAGATTAGATATACCTAATTTCTGATGACTAACAAAAGAAAAGGTGATGTCAAAGAAGGGTCTTAGTTTTGTTAATGTGATGATATTCTACCCTTTTTCTTTTGGAGGTGTTATTTTTGCTGCAGACAAGAGGTTATTTTTATTAAATATTGCTTTTGGAAACTGCTATAGAGGCTCAAAACAACAGAGGTAATTTCTTCCTGGGACATCTTTAATTATCCAGCTGTTTTTTTCTCTTGGCAATGTTTTATCTTGGTTGATGTTTCCACTTTTTACTGCAGCTATATTCTGGTCTTTGGGTACTTATGAAGAGGTGATACTTGCTTTTCTCTAGATGATAATTTACGTTTTAAATATTTTAATGCATTTAAAATTGTATTCTAAATGTCTTAGTATTTTAAATTATATCTTGAGAGAGGGAGCTGAAAGGAGATAGCAAATATGAAAAAAAGTGTTTAATTGCATTTTTACTGGCTTTGAACATGATCTACCAATTGTCATAGTTACCTTCAGAGTAGGTAGCTCCTCCTTCAAGACCTGTGGCAGTATTTCCATGGGAAGTATTGCATTATGTTGAATTTTAATCCCACACAAAAGTGAGTTCCCTCTGAACTGAATATGCACTTCACAAGAAGTACACAGGATAAGACTGGATTTTAAGTAAAAGCTAGATAGGAAGCAGGAAGGATCTCAGCTTTCGGAGTGAGAAGCTTATTTCTGTCACTTCATTTAAATTCTTCCTTTTGAAGTATCATGCAAACAACAATTACAGTCTACAAATGAAATCAATTAAGAAGTTATGAGTGAGGCTTGAGTTATTTACAGAACTAAGGGGCTGTGAGGTGCCAGAGAGAAGTCTAGCTGTCTGTGTGAAGGCTATGCTATTGCTCTGCTTGTAAAAAAAATAAATTATAGAATGTCTGCAAAATACTAATTAAAGAAAGAAGGGGAAATTCATATTAAACATTAAAAGACAGTTTTGATTTCCTGTTGGGATGCAGATTAATATTTATTAGTACAAGTTTAGATACTGAAAGGTCTTTTTAATCAAGGTGAGAGGCAATTTTCATTACATGATCTTTAAAAATGGATAAATATGCATGAAGAGCTTAAATATCCAAGGCATAGCAAAATTTTAATAAGGATCCAAAAATATATTGCTTTATAATCCATCAAAGGAAACAACATTGCTTTTTCACTCAGTTGAAGAGACTGCTGTTGTGACAAAGTAAATAAAAAAAGGGGGAAGAAATTAGAATTTTTTTTTTTTAATGATTTTTTTTTTTTTTTCCCATGAATTAGGAAGAAGAAATTATTCAGGAATAACTTTCATGGTCCGTGGACAGTTGCACTGGTGGTATTTGTAAGCATTTTTCGTGCTTACTTGCAACATTTCGGTTCATCTACAGCAAATTCTCATTTTAACCAACCGTTTTGGGGTGTGTTGCTGACTGTACTTGTTAGAATGATCCTAGTTTATCCTTGGAGCAAATCTCTGCAATCCACTGGCATTGCACAAAGGATAAATTTGACTAATTATATAGAAGTATATCATAAGTTATAAAAAGTAGTACGTCAGTGGTCAAACAATCTCTGTTGCATGCAATTCTCCTGGTGGTATGAGAACTGCACCATAACACGTCTTGACACTATCTGTTTCTCTAAATTCTACAGTTCAAAATGACTTGGTGAAGGTTTGAAGGTTAAATATTGCACATTAATTGATGAGAGGATGGTCTAGAAACTAGATTTTATACATTATACAGTATATCACACTACAGTGCTGCAACACTTGAACTGTAGTATCATGTGTAATGTTGCAGATTACCTCATTACACCTTGGTGAGACATAGTTTCAATGTAGTATTAATTAAAGACTATAAATTTTTTTTTTTATTCTCCCTGTTTATAAGGGAGAGGGAAAGAGTATAATAATATTTCTGACCGAGGAAGATTGTTTTGCCGAAGTCATAAGTTGTTTCACTTCTCGGACGAAGGGATGTGTAAGTTCGTGGTAAGGTTAGCATGGCACCTCTGCAGCATCCTGCTTTGTGTTCAGCTTGAGAGTTTCAAGGCTCTGAATGCATCTGAAGTAGATTGATCAAAAGTAGTAGAGACAGGGCAAACTGCTGTCAGTCCATGAAAGTGGCGTAGTGGAAGGACAACATACTAAAGAAGAAAAATAATTAGGGAATAATTAGACTCTTCAGACTGAGGAAACTGTGGGGGATAAAAACCACAAACAATGCACAGGTGGCCATTTTACTGCTTCTGCTAATGGGGGCTGAGGAAGTGAAGAACCTGCCTTAATTGCCTACTCTGCTTTCTTCACAGGTGTCCATGAGATCTAAGCACAGAGATTCCTGTCTCACTTTTAATTTAAGCTAACTGCTACTCCTTTAGAAGACTTCCCATACATGCTCAGTTGTCATCTGTACAATAATAATAGTTAGACATGATCCCAGTCTCATGCTGAGAGTAAAATAAAAATGAAAACTCAGAGCATTACCTGATTGACCTCATAGCAGCCTTTCCATATCTGAAGGGGGCCTATAGGAATGCTGGGGAGGGACTCTTCATTAGGGACTGTAGTGATAAGACAAGGTGTAATGGGTTCAAACATAAACAGGGTTAGTTTAGATTAGATATAAGAAAGAAGTTCTTCACTGTGAGGGTGGTGAGGCACTGGAATGGGTTGTCCAGAGAAGTTGTGAATGCTCCATCACTGGTGGTGTTCAAGGCCAGGTTGGACAGAGCCTTGAATGGCATGGATTAGTGAGGTGTCCCTGCCCATGGCAAGGTGGTTGGAACTAGATAATCTTAAGGTCCTTTCCAACTGTAACTATTCTATGATTCTTTGATTCTATGATTGCTTACCTAACCTCTGAAATACTTCATCTTCCAGTTCTCCAATACTTCTCCCAGACAAGTTCTGGGAGAAGGTGAGGGAAAATTTAGCTGCTCTAGCTAGTTCAAGTATAAAATGCTGACTGATTGAACCCCTGGACTGGCTCAGCCTATTCTTCTGTTTGAAACAACAAGCAGAAGTTACTCACAGACTCTTCCTGAGGCACCTGAACTGAAGCATCAAAACCTACAGAGAGCCATTGTTCCCTGCCTCAGCTGACTGCCTGCTCATGCTGGAGAAGTGTTGTGCATCATATATCTGCCTTGGGGGGCTTTCAGAAACACTGACACTGTGGCCAGGCAATATATTTGAATTTGTTTGTGGAGAGAATCAAATGACTATTGGTCTTTTTGTGGCCTGTGTTTTATTTTTAATTTCTTTAAGAAGAAGCTAAGTAGTCTAGTCTTCTCTCTTGGGAGCACTTAAAAATGCATTTCTCAGAAAGGATCCTGGTAGTAGAAAAATAATTGTTCATTATTGAAGGCATATTTTATCCTTCTCAGAAAACAGCTGTGTGGGTTGTTTTTGCTGTTCTGTTTTGTAAATGAGTAATTTTGACTTTGCATTTCTCAGAAGGAGCCTTGGAATTTCAATTTTTCATCAAAGAAAAGAGTTTTGGAATGTACATATCTTGACAAAAAGACAAGAGATGATTTTTGTGATATCGTGAACTTAAACTTTCATTAAGAACATGGTTTTTTATCTGGAGAATGAAAAAAAAAAATCAGAGGAAAAAAATTCCCCAGAAATTAATTTTAAGAAAAGTCCTACTTCAGCACTTATACCACTCACCTAATTATTTTTTTTTAATTTTTGATAGACCTTCTTCACATATCAAACTTTCTGGTGAGCCAGTAGCTCAATTATATCACTGTTACCAACATTTGCTTTATGGAACTTGTTTGATTAGGCATTTTTTTTTCCCTACAAGAGCATGCCTTTATTTGCATTTGAGATTCTTGAACCTTGTCACTTATATTACATAAAATATTATGTACCTACATCACAGGTGTGCATGACGCAAACTATAAAACGGTAGAATATAACAAAGATGTATGCATTTTAAGACCAACATGCCTAGTCTTGTAAATATTTTCTGAAGCAACAGCTATGCCTAATTGTTAGGAAATAAAAACTCAGGTAATCCCTTTCTTAAAAGAAACAAACATGTTATAGCTGTCTCTCTAAATCTGTGTGTAAAGGCCACTCTCCACTTAAAAGTTCTGGAATCCCGGTTATCAGAACATGGACCAGATGATAGGAAGTGAAAGTATTGCAGTGTCCAGCTTCTCCTGTCAAGTGAATTTTTGATACTGTAGCTGTTACATGTATGCATAAACCTGATGCAACTCTGCATGGCATCCATAACCATACAATACATGTGAATTAAAGATTCATCCCTGGCAGTGTTCAAGGCTAGGTTGGACAGAACCTTGGGTGACATGGTTTAGTGTGAGGTGTCCCTGCCCATGGCAGGGGGGTTGGAACTAGGTGATGTTGAGGTCCTTTCCAACCCTAGCTATTCCATGATTCTATGATTTGAAAAGTACATTGATGATGCAATGAGAGGCCAGTTATTCCTGTACATCAATCATTTTTGACACAAGATTATTAGGATACATAAGGCAGAATAAAGAATTAGACAGTATTTAATGTCTTTCAACACAGAGTGGCTGGGTACAAATGCATAAATGGTATCTATCTCTTCCAAATATGTTTTGGCAACATAAAATTCAGTCTAAATCATGGCCAAACTCTTCACTGTAACTGGCATGCCATATAGGACAGCACAGAAGAAAGAGGCAGGTTGATGCTTGAAATTCATACTAAGGTGTTTTAGTCCCTGCGAAGAATAATCAAAACCGAAAAGCAGAATCTGTTACATATAATGTACAGCTCAGGGAATATAGCCTAACTAGTGAAAGCATGTAAATGCCATCAACCATACCTTGTAAGAATGAAGATAAAACATATATCTCACTGCTAAAAGTAGAGTGAGGGAAAATAACAGTATAAAGAAACCTTCCCCTGAAATGCACCTATCTGATTATGGAATTTTGGTCTACATTCCTTAATTGTGTGTATTTTTTGTTTCTTTTTTGTCTTTTTTTTTTAACATTGTTCTCCGCACTGAATCTGAAGTGTCAGAGTAATGCTAAGTAAAATTAGCCCACTTTTCACATCAGTAAGAGAAAACAGAAAATTCAACAATCTTTTTTCAGTGCTTGAAAACTGAGAGCACAATTCTAGATAGGAGGAACCACCAAAAGATTGACTTGCACTGCTAGAATAATGAAGTGAAAATTTGCATCCAACAAAAGCGTTGAAGCCTAAATTAAATGGCACATAACTTATGGCATATGACAGTCTGTTCAAGTCAGATTGAAATGAAAAGTAGCCTGTAGCATGACAAAAATGTGTACACATTTCCTGCTGAATTCAAGCCCATGTTTTAGTACATACAAGATAAGAGAAAATAGGTAAGAGAGAAAACAAAACTTGTGTTGAGCTTATCTTGTTTTCTCTTCCTAATAGTGTCTCTTTAGTCGAACAGACCTGGAGACAAACTTGTCTAAATCAGATCATAGTGATGCTACAATGAGGTGTGACTGAAGTCTGTGTCCAAAGGGAAGATACGTTGACTTCAATAGAATTAAGGAATGCAATTCCATGTACATGAAGCTTTTTCATTGAACATTTGTCTTATAGTGGTTTTAATAACACTTTTGACTCTACAAAAACTGTTGGCTTAAGTCTATGAATCACAGTGCTTCAATAACGTGGTTTTATAAAAGACTGTTTAACAGCCTGGCCTAATCAAGAATAAAAATATTCGTAGTATAGAGAAACGTTAGCTTAATATTTGCTGACACTTAGCTCTTGAGTATTGAAAAGGGGATATTCTAGGACTTTAATCAGAAATTTGATTGGCAAATTAGAACTTTAGCTCTCAGGGAACAGGAACTATTTTGCAATTATTCTAACACTACAGCATAGCAGGTATCTAATCACCTGCGTTAAATTACTAGATAAGTCTGTCCATGTGTTCTTTCCTGTGTGTGTAATGGTTTAACTGCAACTGGCAACCAAGTTCCCTTCTGCCGGTGAGATGCATAGGATAATTGGAAAAAAAAAGTTCAAAAGCAGCAACACCCAACTATATTATCAATAGTAATTATAACTCACACTGATTACAGCTTATAAAAAAAATCTGACTGACACTGGGCATGTTGCAAAGGTGCACTTACTTTAAAAATGACGATGCTTGCTATTAAAAATTATTCCTAGAACAATTATCCAATGCTTAGAGACTAGGCATTCTGATTGTTAGTTTTTGGTTATTGATGGGTACAGTAGTGATTAAGATGGAAAAAAAAATCATTGTACAGTTCTTTTAATATATAAACAAAAATGTTGTGCAAACCTTATTTTAAACAATAAGTAGCTTAAGTCAAAATACCTGGTGTACTAAAGGGAGACCTCAGAGTTTTTGCAGCAGTAAGAACTAGAAGCTGTAGAGCCAATACATGCCTCTTACCTTTGTGACTGTGAACACATACCAGGCAATGTTTGCATCAGTGACCTGTATGCACAGATGTATTTAATGTATATGCACTTTCTTCAGAAGAAAAGAAGGAAACTGAAGAAACACTATGTTGTTAGTGGAATACAGTAACTGCTGCTGAATGAATGAAATAAACCAATCAGATTCCAACTTCTCCCAAGAATGCCACAACTACATAACAAGCAGGATGTAGATGCATTAAAATTTGGCATCATAAAATTGATACTGGGAATTTTTTTTTGTTGACTGAGTAGGCCCCAAGTGGACATCCTTACAACAATAAAAGTATGAATTTAAAATAAATACAGTAAGTTGTAAAAGCATCTTGAGATGTTTCTGCCACTGAATGAATATGTCTGCCAAAGTACACACAAGAGCCTTGAAAATATTCTTATGGCTTTGACAGGGAAGTGTTTGGAATGAAAAGAAAAATATAATTTTCTTAACTACAGGTAAGAAAGTGATCTTAACTACAGTCAAGGAAAAACATGCATGCAGTTGGAGCTTTAAATGTGCTACTGTAGTACAGGTTGGATTGGTCACTAAGATCTCCAAAAAATGTTATTTTGTTATTGATCATGGTCTGCTTTGCACAAATTTACTGTCTCTTTCCTCCCAGCTTATACCTCCTCCACCCAAATACTGAATAACTTCATTGATTTGAAACTGAAGCTCTGACTTTTTGATCTTCTTAAACAAGGCAGATTGCTTTAGATATTAACTGTCAGAGATAGCAGATTCCATATAATGCAAATGCAGTCTAAATTGTAATAGGTTATATGTAACTACTAGTTACCACTAACTTATCTACAGTAACCAACCTTCATTAGTTCCCTAAACATGGATTACAAATAATATTTAGTGTCTAATATTGGAAAAATTCTCAGTACCAGACAGTATGATTGTGACATGAAATTCAGGTTTTTTTCCTAACAGTTAACACATTTACTGTATAAAAGAGACTACCATAAATTTTTAGTCAGCTGTTAAGATTCAGGAGCCAGTTTAAAAAACTTGTGGGCTGTCATTGAACTGCCTACACTATCTTGTGAGTCATCATTGCAGTATTGCCATGTTCAAAACGTTGCCTTTGAAATCATTCCGTACTCTCTTTGTGTTAAGCGTGTGTTGTCTTCAGGTGATGGAGCTTTTGCAGAAAAGGCAATTAGTCACTGAGGACTGCTAGGCAATTTAAAGATGTCTATGGGGAGACAGTATCAAAGACACTGCAAGCTCTAAAATTAACGTAAAAGTGATTATATTCAAGAGAAAGGCTTGTACCTACTACTGTTTTCACAGCTGTAAACCTTTTCATTTAGGACATTTTGTGTATCTCATGGGTATGATGTTCACAGTTTTTCTGAAAGTTTGTTTTTCCCTGTGGAAGCAAGTGATTATTAACAAGAGATTTAGAAAAAAAAAAAAAAGACATTTAAGCATGTATATCTGTTGAACTCTGATTGGAAGTGACCCAGAAGCTGCTGGTAATGGGGTTTTGAGCCGCTGTTCATCACCACTATGTTATACAAGACTGCAAGTAATGGCTTCATTTGAAGAATTATAGAATCCAATCTTGTCATCACTAAGTAAAATTCTAATTCCAAATGCTATGGTGAGTGGAAGCCCAGATGTACAGACTTGCTATTGTCAATCAAATATCATCTGGAGCTATTTATCAGAGCAAAAAGGAGTACATGAGAAATAATTTTTGGAGAGTTGTCAAATTTCATTCTTTTGATTCTTTCATGCTTTATTGTTAAAAATGAGCTCTAAAATTCATTTACTTAGAAAACGAAACTGATTACGTCTTGTGACTATGAATACAGTTTTAATAATTGCATAAAAGATTAAATCCAGAAAAGATCTTTGTTTCAAAACAACTGAAAAATGCCCCAACAGCTACCTCCTCCCTCTGCAACCCTTGTCTTTTTACTTAACACTACCACATGGGTTGTCTCTGTTGTTAAAATTCTAACTGTTTTGTGTTTCTGTAGAGACATTCTGCTTTTATAGTAGCAACTCATGCTTAAAACAGTCTAGAAAAGTTCTTGGATAGTTTGTTGTGTAGAAAAGTTGAGCTTTTTTCATAGCACAGTCTCTGTTTTGTAGGTCCAGTAAGGTTCTCACAGCAAAAGATGCTTAACATCATTTGATTCTGACATGTGCTCTGCAGAGGGAGTCAGAGAGATGATGATACAAAATATTGAAAGAAATGATAGTTTGGAGTTCCTCCAGAGGAATAAAAATGAGAAAAGGATCTGAATTCAGACAGATTTCAGTGCAAAATGGACAAAATCTGGACAAAATCCTGTGGGTAACTGGGGTATATTAAAGATTAAAATTAAGAACAAGATAAAGGAAACATGATTATAGTCTCTTATTCTAAAGATTTTTAGGCAAAATTGAATATATAATGTCAGAAGTTACTCTTTCCTGGGAGCTATATCCAGAAGATATGCATTTATCAGCATATATACCAGGTACTTGTATTTTCCTACTTTTTCTTTAAACATAATCTGAAGTACTGTATTATGTCCTTAGTGAGTGATGCCTATTTAGATGTGATACTGATGTGAAAAATCTTTTTACAGAGTTCTATTTTCAGCCAAGTATTTATACAATATGTAAAACAAAGCCGTTTCACTGAAGGTAGCAGAAGTATGTTTGGAAGGTTATTTCAGTCCCAGCCACAATAATAATATTCTTATTGGAGACTGAAGAGAGTGGATAGCTTTATGCCATGCTGTGTTGGGTAAATCTTTCTGTTTCCATTATTTTTAACCACAAAATATTTACCTGACAGTGCAAAAGAATCCCATGCAAAAAAAAAAAAAAAAAAAAAAAAAAAAAGCCATAACTGGTTCTTTTCAGCATGCAGTATTTCTGAGTGCTTTTAACAAAAAAAAATTGTTTGCTATTATGATGTTCTAACTGCAAATTGCTTGTGTGCTGAAGTAATAACTAAACTGGATAATCATTTCTTCTGACTATATGCAGCTGACACATACAGATTTAAAAAATCATCAGTGCAGAGCACCGTGGAATGTCAATATAAAGTGATTAACTATCTACAAAGAAGAATTTCAAAATCACTAAGGCGCCCAGGAGAAATGAAAGTTAATGGCACTTGTATTCCTAAATGTCTTGGGTGGTTTTGATTCTTCAACTTCTACATGAATATGTGAAAAATAATGTTGTTGGAATACTTGGAAAGATCTGTTTGGGTTTTTTTTCTTGTTCCCTTTAATGCTCAATGATTCTTGTGGACAATATTTGCCTTCCAAAGATGTGTACACTTTAAAAATAATTAAAGTCAGTGCATCAGTCAACCTGCTGATCTAATTTCCTGGACACTTGTTGAAATTATCCGTAGGAGGTAATATTTTGGTCGGTTGGTTTTGTGATTTGATCCCCCCTCCCCCCCCCCCCCCCAATCATCTTCTGAGTCCTGTTTATCTTGGCAGGATTTTTTTTTTGTGAAGAGAGATTTTTCTTGCCAGGTTTGGTGCTCTTAATGAAATGTTGCTCAAGATGCTCAAGATGAGTTAAGATACTCATCAAGTCTCTATCTCCTTAAAAAAAGGAAGAGCTTCAAACCAAATGTCTCAACTTTGAGAGAGGATTTGTTTTGGGTACAGGTAGATTATTTCTCTAATAAGGCAACATGGGATGTCTTCTGAGCTCCTCTCAGAGCTCTCAGCTTCCAGGAAACTTGATATTGTTGTCTGATTCAATGTTTGTTGGGTTTACAGTTTCAGGCATTTTATTAGTTTTACATATTCCCAAAGGTTGTGCATGTATAATAAGCTATGTATTTGGCTTGTAACAGGAAACTGAGGATGATAAAAGCATCACTTGCTTTTTATTTTCATGGCCTTGATGATTTTGGCCTACAGAGTTCTGTGTAGACAGGATTCAGTGATGCAGTCTAATTGACTAGTGCTGTACAAGTGTTAGCCTAAAGTCAAGTCAAGTGGCCCAAGTCTGTTTAGTGATGAATGGACTCTCTTGCTTTGCTTGTAATACGTCAAGGATTAATAATTTCCATTTATATGGTACCTTACATTTAATTTGTTTTTTCAACTGGTCTCTATGTCCATTGATTGCAAAATCTCATCACTTCTGCTTTTGACAGAAAAATGCCATTTTGCTGAATTTCAATTTTGATTTTTTTTACCTAGTATTTTTTTTTCCTTGGGACTATGCCAAACATTCTGACAAATAGTTTTACAACCATTTGGCCAGGAGCATTTTTCATAGGGCAGTTTTTCATATGAGGAGAGATTTGGTTCAAGAAAAGTAACCTCTCAAGAGTTTTATCAGAATTCCCAAGTATTTGCTAAGTGGCCTGATGACTATGTTACAAGATAAACTTGGTCTGTCTAACCATATGAATATTTAAATATATTTTAAGAAGCAGAGATGCTCCAACAGGAAACAGACTGCTATGCTTTCTGATTTTTGGTGAGTCTGCGTCTCCCCCCTCTGCTTCCTTTATCTTCTTAGATCTGTTTTGAAAGCTAAGTGTCTGGTGTGGCTGATTTTTCTGAATGAACCTGTTTACCATTACTGGCTGCATATGTGTGTTGTGTATGCTCATTTACAGGATTATTTCTCTGATGACGAAAAGTCAGCATTCAAAAGTTCATAGAAAGCATATTCACTTTCCTTAGGATACTGGGCATACTCAAACCTAGTAATTAATTTTTAACACATTTTGTGTTAGAAAGGGTCTGTCTGAAATCTGACTTGACTAAGCAATGGTGGAATGGGATACTGACAACTCTACATCACTATATATAATTAGTGAAGACAAGATCCTTCCTTTTGAGAGACCTTAATCTGTTGCATCGATCACCTTCTAGCAAATTCAAGGGCAAACTCAATCTCTGGAATTTGGCATAGACAACGTAGTGGAAGCACATCATTAAAATAGTTTCTTTTTACTTTATTTGCTTTGTTAGTCACTGGTAAACCATTTAATGATGTTTGTGAAAATCACTTTTTATGAAATACATTTTGCCATAGTATACTACATAAAAAATGTACTTGAATAGAAATAGAAAACAGTTTCTTTTGGGCAACTTTGACTAGAATTTAAATTTGTTGTCATGCTATCCTTCAAGAAGTCCACCTTTGGGAATAGATCAGTGCAAGACCATGTAGTGGTCTAATCTCACTGCTGAATAAGCAGTGATCATGAGTTCAGCGTATGCTGCAGTAATGATCCAATAACACAATATAGTGTGTGTTTTTTAGAATTTTTATTTTTCAGTATAATGAGATGCAGTGAATTTTCCTTTTGGTTATATAATGATCACACTGGTAATCATATGGCATATAATTAAAGAGGAATATCGAAGGAATGAAGTTTCTATGTGTCAGACGTAATCTTGGCTGTGAGTCTTCAAACAAAGACAGAATGAAACTTCAAGTATTATACACCAAAAATAGAAATTCATTACAGGCTAAAGACAATGTGATGTTGTGTATCATTATGTCTCTGTTTTTTTCTTCAACTTACAATGCCTTATTAATGTGAAATATTCATGCTGAAGCAGCTTCTCCCAAGACCCAGAGAGAAAGCATGGTTTCTGAGAAAGAATGGTCACCCATTCCCTGTGCCAGGCTGTGATTAGCTATTGATAATTAACAAGGTGTTTTTCAGCTGTTTGTTAAGTTTCCCACTTGCATTATGAATATAAGAAAGACCAAATAGGTTGTTGAATGTATACATGTAATACCTATAAAATAGCTGCTATTTCTGATGAACAGGGACCCAGGTTTTCCAGAGTTCAAAGCATAGCCTACTTCAGTTTGAAATAAAGACTCAGCTCTCAGTGCACAAGCGCTATAAAACATGTTGTTTAAAAGCTAGCACATAAAGTAATGCAGCTTCTAATATGATGCATATCAACTTTCACTTGCAAAGTCACACTTGAAAAAGGAAGTCTATTAATATTGCAAATCCAAGTACTTACCAATAAAATGTTAGTGAACAACTTTTATAACATCATTATAATGATCTTGGATTCTTAATTACACTGTCAGATGCTGTATTTTTTACTAAACTCCTGCATCATGACAAAGATGTTCAATATTTACTTTGATCACTGTTACTCACTACGTAGCTTTACTTGTTTGCTGCACATCGTATGAATCTTGAACATTTTTTTACTTAACTCATCTTCCCAGATCTCCTTTAAAAGTGAACTAGTGAAGAAACATGATCATTTATCTAGCTGTAAGTCAAACAGTGAAGCTAGATTTCTGATATTTGCAAGAATGCTTAAGTTTATGTAATCAATGACTGGTAGCATTTTGATTTATTATGACAGTTGTTCAAATAAAGATATTTCTGTAATTCATACAAGGCAGACAATGAAACACATTTTCTGTAACATTTTTCCATTTCTAGACATGTAAATTTATTGATTTGGTCAATCCCATTGTGTATGTCTGGATGCAGTAGTAAGACCAGAAACTATTATATGTTACTATTGGACAGGAAAGTAATGAACTGTTCAGTCCATAAAAATTAACATATTTACAATATACCAAAGTAGATGGAGTGTTGTTAAAACCCTTTCCTCCACCCTACCCCCCGCTTTAGTAACTTCATTTGCATATTTATTAACTTCTGCTAAATCAAGTATTTGTTACGTTGATAGGCTTAGCAAATAAATTAGCTGCACTTTGCTGGGATGAAAAATGAATTTTTTTGTAAGTAACATATCACATAATAGTCTTGTTACAGCACAGTTTTACTCAAGAAAAAAGGTTTGAATTTTAATTTGAGAATGTTTGCAATGAATTATTTTGCAATATTCCTGCATCCTTAGGAATGGGAAAATCCATTGATTATTTTTATTATTCCTTGCACTTTTTAGTTGAGACAAGTGAACACATTATTCATTTTGTGAAGTTGTGAACTTTCAGTAAGAAATTTGCATCCCAAAAGATAAGCCATTACAAAGTTCTGATTGTGGAACAGCTGAGGTTGGCAGGGATCTCCTGAGGTCCGTTGTTCCAATACCCCTGCTCAGGCAGGGTCAGTTGAAGGCGGCTGCCTAGAACAGCATCCAGCTAGGTTTGAATATCTCCTCAGATATCTCCTCACAACCTATCTCAGCAAACTGTTCCACTGTTAGGCAGTATACAAGTGCTGTCTTGTGTTTAGACGGAATTCGCTTTTTTAAAATATGTGCCATTCTGTCATGTTGGTGGGCACCATGGAGAAGAGATTAACTACCTCTTCTTCGTTTCCTTTTATCAAGTATATATACATATAGATAATATGCATCCCAGTCATGCTCTTCTTCAGGCTGGACAGTCTCAGCTCTCTCAGCTTATCATCATATGACAAATTCTCCAGCCCCTTAATGATCTTCGTGACCCGTCATTAGACTCACATCAGCATGTGTGGCCTCACTAGTGCTGAACAGAGGGAAAGGATCACCTCCCTTGACCTAATGGCAGCATTCTTGCTAATGCAGCCTAAGAAACTGTTGGCTGCCTTTGCTGTGAGTGCACGTCTGGCTCATAATCTGCTTGTTGCTCACAAGGACACCCAGGTTCTTCTCTACAGGGAAAGGAAAGCAAGGCTGCTTTCCAACTGGCTGGTCCCCAGTATGAATGAGTGCCTGGGGTTATTCCTCCCAGTGCAAGAATTTGCATTTCCCTTTGTTGAACTACCTGAGATTCCTCTCCACCCAATCCTCCAGCCTGTTTAGCTGCCTTTGAATGGCAGCACAACCCTCTGGTGTATCAAGCACTCTTCACAGTTTTTGTCATCTAAGCATGCACATTGCCTGAGCACAGAGGTCATTAATGCAACTGGAATTTCTGCTGCTGATTATAACTCTGAGAGGCTAGCTGTTCATCAGCTTTCAATCCACCTCTCTGACCACTTGTCTAACCTTTACTTTGTCAGCTTATCTATGAGGATTTTACAGGTGACAGCATTAAAAACCTTCCTAAAGTTGATGTAACTTCCCTCACCCACTAAGGTCTACCCCTCATTGTGGACGTATGTAAATTTGGTTAAACATTTTTTCCTCCTTATAAACCCTGGCTGACTACTCCCAATCACCTTCCTGTCATTCTTAGATTTGGAAATGGTCTCCAGGATTATTTACTCCTTTGCTTTTCTAGAGACTGATGTGAGGCTCATCTGTTGTACCTCAGAACTTCCTTCTTGCACAGGATCTTTGGGAAAGGTAAACTGTGTGTGGATCAAGGAGTGGAATGTAATAACCTGACCTAGAAGACCATTGCACATTAGAAAGTCAAAGATCCACATCACAGTTGTAGCTTTAACACAATTAACCTCTTTCCATGGAACGGATGTGTGAAGCGTGACATAGGAAAATCCATCTGGTAACTGTAGGAGCATATCAGTATCTGAAAGGGCAAAAGATTTACTTACTATATATATTACTCTAATTACTATATTACTAATATTATATAATTACTCGTTATCTAGATTACTTATTGTCTATATTACACTTTATTTTATCTTACTAAACAGCTATTTCATTAAGCCATTTGTTGATGGATCTTTTTTACTCTCTCTCCCCTCTGCCTTCTTCCCCACCATTGTGAACCACCTTTTTAACATTTTAACTGGAGTTTGTTGGTGGGCTGAATGATCCAAATTCTGAACAATGAGAATAATAGTAGCATATTGAATTATTCAGTTTCTGAGCAACAATTAGGTACTTTGAGTGTATGGAAGAAGATTTTGATTTCTTCAGTAATAGAAGAGTTAATTATTCCCATTGTATTGATGAAATTAAACATGCTCATGTGTATAACACTAAAAATACTAAACAGAGTGCTAATGCAAAGCCCATTCACGACTTATAGACAAATTTGATCCGGAGCAACTTTTCTGTGCAATATTTTGTGCACAGTTTTAATTCCTCCCTCTTCTCCATCTTCATTCTTGATGTAAATGGGGTGTTAAAAAGATTTTGTGAAATTCCCAGCACTGCCCTGCCTTTACAGAAATAAATGAGACCACAGGAGATCTGGGCTCAAGAGTTGGGAGCATAAGACATTTTGGAGATGTCTTGACTTCCACATATTACGTTTAATCTCTGTAGTTCAGTGAACACTGAATAATTGTTTCTTTCTCATGCATGTGAGAAAACACATTGGCATGCGTATTAGGCAGAAGTGGAGGTAACATAGCATGAAAGTCTGGAGCAATTGGAGCAATAAAACTTCTCTCTCTATTCCAAGTTTGCTGTTTGTGAATATTTCCATGTTTTTTTTTCCGGTGTATGGATATTTCATATCGTTCAATTTCAATGACAAAAACCTGGTTTTATTTCCTGTGGATCAGTTGGAAAACTTCTTTGATTTATAGAGCTGATGTAGTTCCGCTGTAAGAATAGGGTCTTTCAGTCATAGGCTTTTTTTCCTTGTTCATACTTCACATTTACTTTATATGTGCATTTTCACCTGTTGTTTTCACACATTTCAAAAGAGAAAACAACAAGAAGTATACAGCCAGGAATATACCAAATATAACTAAGGAAAATTCAGTATCATTGGTTATAATTGTATTTTCCTTTTTTTTTTTGGCCCTGCATAAAAAAATCATATCTGCAAATTCATATCAGGCAGTAATGCACTTTTTTTCTCAGTAATTTTATTAGCATATAATAAACAGCTTACAAAGGGGCATTTCCCTAACAATATAATTTTTATTAGATTGCTTGCATTTTCCACTTCGCATGCAATAGTACAGCTTTAGAAACGGCTGTTAGTCATGAATGGCAGACTTGTGAAGTTAATGTTGTTACAGCAATTAAGTACTTTTATCTGTACTAGAACATGGTAAGAAAATCATTAGACAGATTTTCTATGCATGAAGAACATAAAACCTATTTGTGTATGATTCCAAGAGGGCAAACACTAATTGGAAGCAAAGTATAGCCTTGGGGTATTGTAAGAGGCTCTGATTTCAATAAAATGATGTGCTTTCTCTCTTTTACTGCTGCTTTGCTTTAAAAATAATTGAAATATAAAGCTTTGAACACTAGTGACTTCCTTCTGTAATGCTGCATCTGGTGATTCAGTAGCAGTGTTGCAACATTTTTGAAGCACTGTGTAAGTGTCTATAGGGGTTTTAGACAATAAGGTACTCTCTCTTGTTTGGTACTATTCGGAAAGTTTACATTGTAAACATATAGCAAGTATATTTAAATATTTGCATGTATGGAAAGTGACCATGACCAAAATTTTGTCTTAATGTAAAAGTGTCTTTTTTCTAAAGCATAGAAGGAGTGGTTAATGAGTCTTTTATTTAGATTTTACTCCTTTCTCCCTTTTCTGTATTGTATTTATATATACATAAATGCATCGCAGTAAGTAAATCTTTTGAAATTAAAAAGCCTGCCCAGAACAGAGCTAATGTATGTATACAAAATGGCCCTGACCAGAATAATTCTTCTGCTTATTTTAGAGAAGACCTTTTTACACTATGGGAATGCTACGATGAGTAGTCTTCAAACATGACAGCTCTGGAAGCAGAGTTTATTAACATTCTGGAGAAATAGCATTTACAGCTCAAACCTGATCTGACATATTTTTACAGGCCAAAGGTGGATTGCCCATGAAATCCGAAAACAAGCATACAGATGAAGATATCTGAGTGTGAGCAAGGAAGATATTTTTCATACTATGAGAACATTCTGGTGGCTTGTTAATACTGAAAACTAACACCTGATAAAGCTCTAGTCTTTTACAGAGATTAATACTTTGATCTGCTTAGATTTGATAACTGAGAAGACCCTTTCATGTGTTTTATGTTTGAATTCAGGTCCATTTTAAATGTGCACCAAATGCAGATTCTGCATCTGTTTCTTCTCTGGGGCAGATGGCACCACAGGAGTAATGCTGCAGATTGTTCTTCTGTGTGGGAGGTTGAGCTGGTGGTACCCCAGCATTATTGAGGTCTGTGGGACTTGCAGAAAACCTCACTGCAGTGCAATTAAAAGTGACATTTTCACAAATGCCTCCTCTAATCATAGGCATATTGGTAAGCCACACATCATCATTCAGCAACACGTATTTTACAGAGAATGAACCTAACTGAATAGAGAAAGGACACTGCTAGTATAAGAACTGTTGGTATTGACCATCAAAGAAGTCATTATAAATAGAAGCAGGCTTAGTTATTACTTAGTGTAGCCCTATGAGCTCAAATGCCTTGGGCAAACAAGCAAATATCTCTGCAGCCTGGCATCTAGGTAGGCATGCAAGCAGCCAGCAAAAGTTTTGCAACTTTACTGTTTTGTTGCCCTAGGCAACCAGCTGTTCCTGGACAGCATCAACAGTCCTGCCCACCGTACAGCTAAATAACATGTGAGACAGCCTAGTCACTCCTTCTACCTTTACACTTAAAGCATTTGAAATAGGATTAAGTGGTACATATCTTCACAAATAATTATCAGGTTTATTAATTGTTGGTTTGTGATTATTTAGGATAAATACTTCATATAATAAGATTTTGAGTATTGTATCAAACAGTGTAACAGCTGGGATAAAAATAACTTGTTTGGTACAGAATAGAAAAGGTTTCACTTGGAAATGATAACACAGTCACCCTATACTTTGAAGTCCTTCTTCCCCCTTTGAATCATGTCTGAATGCTGACTACTGAGTTAGTACAAAGATGGTGTGTTAGAATGAATATAGGATAAATAATGACAAGTATTGTCAGCTGCATTTGTCACCTTAGCACAGGTCTGCAGAACATGCAAGAAGCAATTCCACTGGTAAATGGCCAATGGTGGAATGCTTTAAATTCATGATTTCTGGTTAAAGCATGTTCCAAATATGATTCACCTGAGGGTACCAGTTCAAGTGTATTCATTTTCTCTGAGCAATCAAATGATGACTGCTCCCAGACTATGATCAGAAGGAATTGTCATCGAGAGCTTTCCCTGTGCAGAGGTTTTATTGTAAGGAAGGAATAATTCAAAGCTGAATGATTTTCATTTGAAACCTTTATCCTGGAAATTATGCTAATGAAATAATTTTCAGTTTAAAAATGTAACTTTGGGTCTTTTGGTCAGTCAGTGCTATTTCTGGAGCAGTAATAGGCACACTTCACAAAAGTTGTTTTGTTTTGTTTTGTTAAAGATCTTATTTTATGTCTAGAAGAATGACACACAAATACCTGTAATTTACTCACTTCTAAAGAAAAGCAAGTGATGAAGAAGGAAATATCAGTATAACAATTTTTTTACTAGTGAATGCGCAGAGCTTTTAAAGTTTATTATTATTCTCTGTCTACTGTTTTCTGCTCTTGCTCACAGTGCAATGTCTAAGATTCAATTGTAAGTTCTGTAGGTCATCCACTGAGTCGTTATTCATATGTAAAGCATCTAGCATTATTTAAGTCCTATATGTGCAGTAATTGCAGCAAAATTCAACCTTGAATTGTTGTAATATTATTTTCTTTGATTATAATAAGACCTGGGGCTATATATGCAGTTTCGAGTTCAGTTTGATGTCCACAGAAAATGCTTATAGTCATCTTTCCTGCATCTATGTGATGATCAGGCTTTAAACGTGATTTTAATTCAGCAGCTGGTGAAACCCAAAGAGCAGAGCATTGTAAGTAGTGCATTATGTATTCCAGAAACAGATTTTGATTTCCATAACTCAGTATTCCTTTCCTGGGGTATAATTAGTTTTCTTCACAGTAGGTCATATGGTGCTAAATTTTAGATTTGTGACCAAAACAGTGCTAGTAACACAGGGATTTTAGTTATTGCTGAACAATATTTGCAGTGTCCAGGACTTTTTTTGTTTCTCATGTTATGGAGCCTGCAAACAAGATGGGGGTAGGCAAGAGGCTGGGAGTGGACACAGCCAGGAGAACTGACACCAACTTACCAAAGGAATATTTCATACCGTATGACTTCAGACTCCGCAGTAAAACCTAGGGTGGGGTGTGTGTGTGTGTGTGTGTGAAGAGGAAGGGGCTGTGTTTGGAGTACTCTCAAGTAATAGTTATGTGTGATAGAGCCCTGCTTTCTTCAAAATAGTTAACCATATCTGCTGGCTGATAAAGTAGCAAGTGAAATCCTAATTTGCTTTGCTTACACACAACCTTTGCTTTGCCTATTAAACTGTCTTTATCTCAGCCCACAAGTTTTCTCACTTCTACCCTTCCAGTTGTCTCCTCCATCCCAACATGGGGGAGTAAGTGAACTGCTGTGTGGGGCTTAGCTGACATCTGTAGTCACAGAACATAGCATACAATATTTTTTAATTGCTTTTCCCTTGTTTAGTCACTGCATTCTTATTTTATGGAACTTGATTTTTTTAAAAAGGCAGGGAAGAAAGCTATGATAGAATTCATAAATGTATTAACATATTTTCTCATAGGAAACACCAATGTATTTTATAGAAAACTTGTGATCCAATCAGCAAGAATAAGGGTGTCAGTCCTGTAAAATAAATAATAATAAACTCCCCTATTTAAGAAGATTGAAATCTGTGTCCACAAATAATTACACATTTCGACAAAATGCACAAAAATATACTGCCTGTTAAAAGAAAATAATATTTGGCTTTTGTGTTGTTTTTCAAGTGTGTACCTTATTTTTCAACCTTCCACATCTCTGCTTCCAACACCCTGAAACATCACAGTATTTTCTGGGTATTAAATTTGTCAGTGCTGTGTTTATTGTGAATGCTGACTATGTGCATCAAAGCAATGTGCATCATTTAGTTCAACAGAGGAAGAGTTTAAGCAAGGTACAAGGTCAATACAGACCCTAGGACAAAGTACTAGTGCTGTTATTAATGCCATCTATAAATGGCTTACTTAATCATTCAGTGATATACAGCTTCCTTTACTGGAAAATACAGAAATTGCTTAACAGCCCATTGCATCAAACACAGAAATTGCTTAATAGCCCATTGCATCAAAACACAGTGGTTCAGAGCAGAGAATTGGACTAATGTGAGAATATAAATGTAACAGATGTGTCTTATTGGAGTCTACCCTGGAAGGATTATTGGTGTACAAAGGCAGAAATCAGGCCAGAGAATAAAGAATTTTAATCTTTTGGGGATATTGCAAATATCCAAAAGAAAAGCTGGTGTTAATTGCTATAGGAACAAAGAATACCGTGTTATTTCCTTTCAAAGCTCAATTTATGTAGAGATATAACAAGATGTTTCATCTCATATCTGACATAATTATTTTAAAAAATGCTTCCCACATAAAAATGGTACTGGTTACAGCATAGCTTACAAAAGTGCATGGGGTAACCATGACAATTAGAAACATGAAACTAGCTAGATGTGTGGAATGTTTTGCTTCAAACTAAGAATGAAAGACAGCTCAGGTAATCAAGATACCAAAGGCAAACATTAAGTGTTTGATTGAATCTCTAGTTATTGAAATGGATATCTTTGAACAGAGACAGCAAAACTCTAAAAAACGTACTAGTGAACAAGCCGTTTGCAATTGCAGAGGCAGTGGTAACAACACCGTGTTTTCAAAACTAGAAAAAGCATCTAAATCAAGCGATGTGCTGTCATGGATTCAGCAGCAGCAGTCATTTTTCTTCTTGTTGGTAGTTGGTGCAGCGCTGTGGTTTTGATTTTGGGCCTTGTAGCAGCGCTGATAACACCAGTGTTTTCAGCTACTGCATGGTAATGTTTTGGGCTGGCCAAGGACTTTCTGAGCCTCATGCTCTACCAGGGAGGAGGGGAAGCCGGGAGGAAGCAGAGACAGGACACCTCACCCAAACTGACCGAAGAGGCTATTCCATACCACAGCACGTCATGGCCAGGATGAGAAAACAGAGAGGAGAGACTTGGAAGGGTGTGGTGGTGCACTGGGGGGTTTGCTGCTGGGGGGTGCACTGGCTGGTTTAGGCTTGGTGAGCAGTTGTATGCTTTTTCTTTGTACTTCTCTGTCATTACTGTTATTGGTGGTAGCAATAGTGATTTGTGTTATAACATAGTTACTGGACTGTTCTTATATCAACCCGTGGGAGTTGCATTCTTTTGATTTTCCTCCCCATCACCCGGGACTGGGGAAAGAGAGGGGAGTGAGTGAGTGAGAAAATTTCGTGAAGTTTAGTGGCTTAAACCAGGACATGTGCTTGTTACACTATGTTTTCCTTTTTCTTTTTCTTCATTATCATGATAATTACTACAGGAAGTGGTAGCCTATGGCAATGGGTAAGAGAGATGAGACTGCCAGGTATGGAAAACTTCACATGAAAATATGAAGTTTGTGTCTGTGATAGCTTGTCTTAGATACAGCACTTCAGGCAGTAAGAAGAGATCCAACAAGGAACACCTAGTGAGTTCTACATTCAATATTAAAGGAACACTGTGCACCCACAATTACCTCTTCAGACATTTAATGAACTTTAAATACTATTTTAATTACTTTGATGCTGATAGTCAAGAATGTGGTCAATATTCTCTAGATTACCTGAGACGGCATAGAATCATAGAATCACAGAATAGTTAGGGTTGGAAAGAACCTTAAGATCATCAAATTCCAACACCCCTGCCACAGGCAGGGACAACTCACACTACACCATGTCACCCAAGGCTCTATCCAACCCAGCCTTGAACACTGCCAGTGATGCAGCACTCACAACTTCCCTGGGCAACCCATTTCAGTGCCTCACCACCCTTACAGTAAAAAATTTCTTCCCCATATCCAATCTGAACTTACCTTGTTTAAGTTTTAACTCATTACCCCTTGTCCTATCACTACAGTCCCTCTCATGAAGAGTCCCTCCCCTGCATCCCTATAGGCCCCCTTCAGATATTGGAAGGCTGCTAGGAGGTCTCCACGCAGCCTTCTCTTCTCCAGGCTGAACACTCCCAACTTTCTCAGCCTGTCTTCATACGGGAGGTGCTCCAGTCCCCTCATCATCCTCATGGACCTCCTCTGGACTTGTTCCAACAGTTACATGTCCCTTTTATGTTGAGGACACCAGAACTGCACACAATACTCCAAGTGAGGTCTCACAAGAGCAGAGTAAACGGGCAGGGACACCTCCCTTGACCTGCTGGTCACATTCCTTTGGATGCAGCCCAGTACATGGTTGGCTTTCTGGGCTGTGAGCGCACACTGAAACCAGCTCATGTTCTTTTTCTCATCAACCAACACCCCCAAGTCCTCCTCTGCAGGGCTGTTGTGAATCTCTTCTCCACCCACCCTGTAGCTATGCCTGGGATTGCTCCAACCCAGGTGTAGGACCTTGCACTTCTCATGGTTAAACTTCATCAGGTTGGCATCAGCCCACCTCACAAGCATGTCCAGGTCCCTCTGGATGGCATTCTTTCCCTCCAGAGTATCAACTGAACCACACAGCTTGGTATCATTGGCAAACTTGCTGAGGGCGTACTCAATCCCACTGTCTGTGTCGCCGATAAAGATGCTGAACATGACCAGTCCCAACACTGATCCCTGAGGGACACCACTCGTTACTGGTCTCCAGCTTCATGGTTCAGTTACAAAACTTACTTTTCCTATATATTTTTAAGTTCTGAGAAATATAAGTGAATTAAGGGTGTAAGGAATATATGCAGTGTTGTATTAAAAAGGTCAAATACAGAAAACAAATGGAAATACGCCTTATTTCATGATTCTGTGTCTTAGGAAGAAACTTTGCCAACTGACCTTGTAGGATTTGTGTACCTTTCTCTGAAGAATATATTCTCTGGAGATACTAAGTTGAAAAAGTAACGGCTAACATGGCAGTCAATTTTCCTTTATGCCCTTAGTCCTTAAGAATAAAAATCGTCCTCTTAAATGCAAATAAACTTACTTTTGTACTTTCTGTCTGTGCAAATGCCTTAAGAAATAATTTGCTTCTGTCCTGCATTTACAAATACAAATTAATCTAAGACACTGTTAAAAAATAAATAAATAAAAATGAAACTACTTATTTCGAAGCTGAACAGTTTTACTCTGAGTTTCAGTCCAGTGTGATTTT
Source organism: Brotogeris chrysoptera (assembly GCA_030323915.1). Classification (NCBI taxonomy): domain Eukaryota; kingdom Metazoa; phylum Chordata; class Aves; order Psittaciformes; family Psittacidae; genus Brotogeris; species Brotogeris chrysoptera. Next base: position 19,579 of record JARCZZ010028229.1, on the reverse strand, counting down.
TGCAACAGACTTGTAAAGTATTAAAAATAAGATTTTTAATGGAAAGGCTCACAGCCCCTTTGCTGCAATGATGTGAGCAGTAAAACCATAATGCAGTGCCTATATGTCTTTCACACATTTTCCAGTGGTTTGTTGAGTATTCTAATGTATTTAAAAAATATTTCTTCTCAAAGTGGTTTTAAACAATTTAGTATTACATTTTTGCTAAGTGAATGCAAAAAAACCCCTACTTATTTTATGTATTTCTTTTACTGATATGCATAAATCAGATACACTCCAAGCAAAAGCAGCACTGACTAAATTTGTATTCAACCTCCGAAGACATGGTTCACTCTAGACTAATGGCAAATCACAATTGCAGGAGTTAGTCATGAGGAAAATAGAGAAAAAGTCAACCTGCAAAAGATCATCTCAGCTAGAGAGCCAAAGTGGAACACCATTGTATGGTGCAATTCACTAAAATCATATGAGAGATTGATGACACATTTTTAATGCGAAGTTTAAGCGGCGCTTAGAAATTAAGCTATTATGTGCTTTGTACCTCAGTAAGAAAACCCTTTCTTAGGTCTGAAAAAGCTTTAAGAAATGCAAATGCAGCAATTGTGCACTACAGTGACCAGGGTCACAAGACCGTTTTTTCTTCTAGTAGAATAGTCTGATAAATGCAGTGTAAGGCCTCCTGCCCATATTCTGGCACCCTCAATTGTGTGTTGCATTTATCATAAGGAATTTTCTCTGAAATTATGATGAAAAAATTGTTGCTAAAGGTATAAAATTTCATCATAAATTTTCTTCATGTCCTTTCATTTGAGTATGTGCACAAGATAGATGATTCTTATCATACTTTAAAATTGGAAAAAAGAATAGTCTTAAAACAATGTGGTCATTTCTACAGTCTGGTCTGTTCTTGCCTGAAAAGGTTTCCTGAAGTTTTGTAAAGTTCATTGGTTTTGTCCATCTGAATATGGTTGCAAGTCTGACATTCATCATGGAAATAATATAGCTGCAAATAATTTCAAACGAAGTAACATTCCTCATATAATAACTCTTCTTTTTCTTTGCTTTCCTGTCATAGTTTGTTAATCTTGCTGTTTTCATTCTGTCTTAAATTACTGTGTAAAATCTGGGGCAGGACTCTGTATTTCTGAAATGAACAAAAAGAAATAACCAAAAATCTACTAGAGATGGGTCTTTTGTCTGATAAAAGCTTACAGAGCTGCTGTCAGTCACATAAGATTCTTATTTTGTTATATGTGACACTTCTACATCCTTCTCTGTAGTTCCTGTGCTTCTTTACAGCACATAAAACCACCTGTACCATATAAAAAGCTCTGTGACATTTCAATGCTTGTAACTGGTGGTTTCTGAGGGGTGAAATGTGCAAGTTCTGTGTTCGTGGCCAGCAGCCCCTCTTCCTCCCTAGCTCCTCTTATTTTGGGGAGAGCTATAAATGTAAGCTGGCATCTTTATTCCCCAGCTCCAGGGAGAAGAAGGTGCCTCTTTTACACCCAAGTTTTCATCCTCATATGCAGTCAAGGTCAAACAACAGCTATCCTGACAAGGGGCCAGAAACAGAAGAGAATGCCACATCCTATAATTTAAGTGACACAAGTTTTCTGCTTTAGTAATGCTCTTCAGCAAATGCTGAACTTAATAACTCTTCAAGGAAGTAAGAATATTAAATGTTGATCTCTTTATGAAAGTAAATGTTTTCTTCAGCTTGAGTAAATCATAATATTCCAACAATTATCTGAATGTCTTGGCTTACATGGCATGTAGAATGTCATTAGGATGTGTTAAATTGTTATTAAAAAAACCCTGAAAATTGTGTTTTTTTTTTTTTTTTTCAAAAATCACAAAAAAATGTGATTTTTTTTTTTTTATTCAGAGAAAAGAAAAGTTTTAAACAACAATTGACTTTATCAGGTAAAGAAAAATCTGACTGCGGTGTGGTGGAGAAAAAAGCAAACATGCAAAACTATGTGGTAAATATATATTTTCCATTAACGCACCCCTAAACCTGATTTGTATTGTAGGAGGAAAAGTTACAAAGAGACACTCTTTAAATAAAACTGACTTAAAGTAAGTAGAAAGAAAGAGTAGAAAGAGTGGTGATGTCCCTGTTAAAAAAGAAAAATATCTATTTTCTAAACGATGGATGAATAAGGCAACTGAAAACAATTATTTCAGAAAGTGGTTGAAGGACTAGTAGTGATACAAGATGGTATTATTAATTAAATTATAGTCCCAAAATAAAGGTTGTCTTTTGATAGACATACAAATGTGCAATTTTTATGAAATGTTACAAGGGGAGGAAGAAGACAAAGAAAAGAAAAAAAAAGTCCAAAAAACCCCCCCAAAAAACAGCTGAAAACATACTGGTTACCTACTACATGCCAAAGGTCTGCATCCTTTACTTGCAAAGCACTTGTTTTGCCACCTAGTTCTTCTATTGCTTTCTACACAGCCTGAAAGTGCTGTGAACCCCATTGTCCCTCTTCATTTCTGAACACGGAAGTTGTCATGCTGACAGTGGTTGTCCTTATTCTTTTGGAAAGCAAAAAGAAAGTCCACTATTATTTTAAGACTATATAACTTAAAATGAGTAAGGGTGGGTTTATGGGAAGTCACCTCATTGTTATGCAGTCAGTTGTATTACAACTCCCAGACTGAACAAATGACACAGATTTGCTTACCATTCTCAGGAGATTTCAAATGCTAAGAAGGGTGGTGGATAGGATAGGATATAGGATAGTGGATATGCAAGGTGGACAAAGAATGGAAACAACACTGTCTGTGCTAGGACACTTTCTGTGCTTTTTAGCTAGAGCTAAAAAGTCCTCACATGGAGACAGCTAATTAGAGGACTAGAAGATCAGGATGCTGCTAGTGACCAGCCAGCCAGTTGAATCTGTTGCGCCGGATGTTTGTTGGCAGGGCACTGTTCAGTGAGTTCAACTACTCTGAGTTGAACCACCTTGTACCATGTAAAAGCTAAATCCAGTATAAAGATGTCTGGCAATTCAGGGTAAGTGAGAGAGCAGAACTAGTGGCTTCATTTTCTGTTTTTGAGTCACTTGGTAAGTAGGATTTTCAGTCATACACTCTCACACATGACCATCTGCTCTTCAAGCATTGAACTACCAAGAATTTTACTCTGCATGGGGCATCTGATTCTACTTTTCACCAATGATAAACAACAAAATATGTCAGTCAGATGTTCACTTTACATTATTAAAGATAAGGCAAGTAATTAGAGTCAGAGCCCTGTGAGCTCTCTAATCAATCAAGAATCTTTGTAATAGTGAAGGCAATCCAATTGTGTCAAACTCTTTGCTCTTGTATTCTCATTCATTATCATCAGGGTATGATCTCAGCGACCCCTGGAGTTTTGAAAAGTCCACCAGTAATTATTTCAGCATATTTATTTTAGGAAGGACCCATCTTTAACCTTGGCAACATTCAGCTGTAAATGCTTTTTCTTGTTTTGTTTTTTTTTTTTTACTAAATCAAGTTGTAATACTTATAACTTCAGTTGGGAAAGAGAGGTATTGATTGCACAAGTCATACGCAGATGAATATACAGACTCCTAAGTTAAAATATGCTCAGACCTCTCAAAGAACTTCTGAAGAACTTTACAAATTGTGATGAGATCTTCAAAAGAGATCAAGTTTTTCTACAGTCACATACTGTGATGATTTATTAAAGACAGATTATGAGTCTATTCACTTGCTGGTGTTGAGTTTACTCTATTTCCACTCATTGATGCATTAAAAGGAAGGATAGGGTCCTCATTCAGTAAAGAATTCCTGACTGTCTGTTTTCAAAGAAAATTAGAATTGATAGTGTATTTATATCTATGGCAAATCTTCATTTTACAGTTAACTTATAGGGAATGTATCTCTGTGAGCATCTAACTGAGGATGGAGTAGAATTAGAGAGAGACATGAAATGGAATAAGAAAAACTTCCCAAGTTCTTGAATGACCTACCAGGCCTTTTGAAGTGACAAAGAAAAGATACTTAAAAGGATAAAACCCCTGTGGCTGATGTAGTATTCTCTTATCTCCCAGAAGAGGTCCTCATTATGCACACCAAAACTGGGATGAGACCCTGCAAAAGGGACTTCTAACACAGCGCTAGACAGAGTAGGCTAACAGTTGTAAAAGAGGTTTCTTTATTTAAAGAAAAAGAACAATTTCTGCCTGAAAGATTGTCCTACTCATTGTCTTCCCTATCCATTAAATCCATTGTCATATGGATTTTATTATAGAGTTGATGTTCATGCCTCGTCCCGCAAAACAGAGCTGTTTACTAAGGCATTAAGCATTTATTACAGACGAGATATTTTCTTTGCAGGGAGTCAATATAAGATGTGTGCGTTGTTTATACCACTTCATTTCTGCTAAGGGGGAATTTTATTTTTAATGTCTAGAAGTTCAAAGAAAATTTTAAGGTTGCTTTTGATAGTGATTCAGGATGTAAGAAGGACTAGAAGGAATGTTGTTTTTTTTTTAAATAGTTTATTTGATTTGATTTTATTTACTGCTTTGATATTATATTAGCCTTTGGCTTAAGTCCATATTTTACATAATAGAAGGATGAGAAATGCTATGGATAAGGTTATACTTTTCCTTTTTCTTGGTTTTTTTTTTTTTTTTTTTTTTAATATATTTCCTTCGTTGCAATGGCTTTAGAAAAAGATCAGTGACAGGTAGGCCAGGTTCCCTTTGGACTCATGGACCTGCAGCACTGAGGGCTGAAAGGCTCTTTGGACAGCATAAGACAGCCTTTTTTTTTAAGGTAAGCAATGCTTTCTCCAGGACAGAAATTCTGAGTGTCATTTACAGCATCTGCTGGTAGATACTAGATAGTCAAGCCACTCTGTCAAAGCACAGAACAGGAATGCAGAAACCATGAAATCATTACTGCCATTGGGTGTGAGTGCTGCAAATTGCCCATCCTCAGCCTTAACCTGAGTCAACGGCCAAGCAGAGATTTCACCAGGAATGAAACTACTTTTGGGGGGTATTTTTCATTCCCCCAAAATTACAGCAAACATAAATGAAGCTCTGTGGAACACAATATGGCTAACAAATGAGAATAAAAATATAAGTATGTGGAAACATTGACAAAACAAGAATTAAAAGTGTTTTGGTAACAACAATCACCCCATAAATAAATACTCTGAGTTAAGAAGTGTACTCCAAAGCCTAGAATCTAAGGCTGATATTTCACCACAGCAGCTAATTTTGTTGTAACAGCTTTGTGATATTGATGAGAATCTATTGCAATAAAGCTAAGCTTTCTGCTTGCTTTTTTCCCCAGTTCTTCTGAAAGGGATAAAACTGGATCTCATTATGTGAGTTTTTACTTTGGTTATAGTATTCAATTTATGAGTAAACTTGTATAAATAGTTTGGAAAACTGTTTCACTTTCTAAAGTTTTTTTGTTATCTCTCTTCTGCAAGGGTTAAGAATGAGATCTCAGTACTTCCAGGGGAAAAATAATTTCTAGAGTCAACTTCTCCATGAGGTTTCTTTTTTCATGAACGCACAGAAATTGAAAAATTGAAAATGAAACATATAGAAATCTTGTTAACATAAAAATAAACTTCACTGCCCTCAGCTCCTTCTCAAAGTACTAAGGAATGGAGAGAAAGTTTCTCTCAAGGCACTTATCAGTGCTTCAAATTTTACGATGGCAGAGGGCATATAAATAAAATTATAATGATAATTCTATGATTCTATAAATATCCTTATATAGTGCTTTGATGAGTAATCTACTGGCTGAAGATTTTAAATGAGGAAACTGAGGGACTGTTTTCTGAGGCATGGTTATTTTGTAAAAGTCGTTGCCTGTATTGGACTTTAGGAGCGCATAAGTGCTAGTAAGTTTAATTTGCATATGCTTTCTAAGTTTGACAAAACACCAGAAGAGGCAAGGTCTGCATTTTCTCTCTGTTGCACTCTCAACTTTGTTAAATATATGCTAAGTCATTTTTTTTTGAGATATGAATGAAGGATTTGAAGGTGATAATATCAAAGATGTATTTAATGCGGAGAGCAAGGCATCTTTTACTGTAGACAGTTGTCCTGACTGGATAGTGAAAACTAAACCTTTTCAGAGGAGATAGAAATGTCTTTCATTTATTTATTTATTTTTTGTTTGTTTGTTTGTTTTTTAATCCCAGAATAGAATATTTTCAGATCTTGCTGTATTGTAAAGGATTTCAGATGAACCCTTCAGATACCTTACATAGTATACAGACAACTCTACCAGAGCTGACTTGGAGTACTCACTTACAATCCTTGCATGTGTCTGGCACAGATATGAATTAAATTGGTTTGCAGAAAAGAAATTCAGGCATGGAATTTCTGAGAGTTTAATTATTTTAACCTTAATATTCATTTTATACCCCACAGCACATCTACTTATATCTCTGAGATTACTAAATCGGACATGAATATATGTCCACAGGAGCCAATTTTCATGGAGATGACTGGAGAGCCAGAACTGAGAGTGCAATGAGAGTTGTGGGTTTGAGCAAATAATTTCTTTTTTTGCAAGAAGAATTCAGAGCAGTATTGAAACCTTTCCTTTACTAATGCTAATGAAACCTGACACACGCATCTTCTCTTATTATGTAGTTTATTGTCTAGTATTGCATTAATATATATTTTTAAGAACGAGGCTAATGATTTGTTTATATTCTGAAGTGCTATGTTTTTTATTACTGGCAATTTAATGTCATTTCCTTATTTATACAGTGGCAAGAATATGTTTGCAAATAGTAGGCACTTATTATTTATCCTACTTAAGGTAACTGATGAGGTCACTCTTCCTTTTTAATATTTTCCAAAGTCTAATTGACTACCTAAACCAATATCCTGTTGCAGAGAATAATTTAATTTATTAATACTATTTTACATATCAAAGCAGCCGATCTCATTAATTTTGAAAGTGTTTTCTTTTAATATCTTCAGGTATTCTTTTGGATTTGTAGTCAAATATTGAAAAGCTGGAAGTAAGAAGCTATATTGCTAAGACCTATAGTGTTTGTTCTTGTTCTTGTCTGCTTAGTTTTCTGCTCTTTTCATTCCTGTGCTTCACTGAGAAACTAATTTCTTGAAGATTTTGCAGCATTTGGCAGAGGGCCCTTAATCCTGCCTTGCTTTGTTCGTGCTCTTGCACATGTCAGGAGCCCGCTGCTCAGCTGTGGCTCCAGTGAGACACTAGCTTCCTGCATTTGGCTATTCTCATTGTAGGTAGGTATAAACACTAAACGCTCTCGGGATGCTCTGATCCAATTTTGCCCCTACCAGTGTTTCAAGTTAATACTTTTGTTTGAAAGTCATGCTTTGTTTCCTTCTTGTTGGGATGGAGCCAGCTATATGTGTGGGGAGGCACCAAGCTCCATGGGTAGCATCCCTGTTCAGTCAGATTCTCCTTATCTGCTGTAAGCCAGAGATGGTGAGCTGGATATAAAGTTTGGACCCAACGCTTATATACAGTATAAGATGTAAAACTTGCTCACAAGCTCTTTTAAAAAGGGTTTTTCAAAGTGTTTATATTGTTCTTAATTGGTCTGTTTTTATTCTTGGCTAGTTTTACTGACGGAAAAAGAGCTTTTTGAAAATAGGGGGCTTTTCTCCAGAGGCTCCAAAAAGAATCTAAAGTGCAACTGTGTGTGCATTTTTCATGGATTAGACCCAGACAGTAACTCAGTACCATGTCACTGCTCACTCACCCCTCTTTTTTCCCCTCCCTGGGTGGGATGGGGAGGAGAATCAAACAAATGTAAAACCTGAGGGTTGAGATAAGTACAATTTAATAACTAAAATAAACTACAATATACTACTACTACTGACACTAATAAAAAAGTAAATAATAAGGGGAGAGAATATAAAAAGAGAAAATTAAAAATCCAAACCCAACAAGTATACACATGTGATGCACAATACAACCCCTCACCACCTGCTGGCTGATACCAAGCCTGACCTGAGCAGTGATCGGTCCCATCTGGGTAACTCCCCTGTTTATATACTGGCCACCATATTCTGTGATACAGAATACCACTTTGGCTAGTTTGGGTCATGTGTCTTGTCTCTGCTCCCTCTCGGCTTCTTGCTTGTACCCTTCCTCACTGGCAGAGCATGACACTGAAAAGTCTTTGATCAGGGTAAGCTTTACTTAGCAACAACTAAAATATCAGTCTATTATCAGCATTGTTCTCCAGCTAAAGCCAAAACACAGCACTGCACCAGCTACTAAGAAGAAAATTAACTCCATGTCAACTGAAACTAGGACAGCATTGAATTATTTTTTGGTTCAATTCACAAAAACAATGATCAACTACAAGTGGAGAGAGTGAACAAAATTTAGGAAGTCATCATTGCCAAAATGAAAAAAAAAAAATTATATTTGAAGTTTATGCTAAATTTATATGCATTTGAGTTAAATTTATAAAAGGCCTAGTGATGTTTGACTACTCAGGCAAAAAATGTTCAATTAATTCCTCTGAGAAAGAAGATTTGGACCTTCCATTCCACCTTCAGCATCAGATGTTTGACTATTCTGTGGTTATACTGTTAATTTCCTGATTGAACTTTTGTTCAAAAGCATAATTTAAACACTATCTGAAATAGGAATTCAAACCTTCCTTACTTTCTGTGTGGATGTTCCACCAGGTCTTTTTTTTTTTTTCCTTCAACATATTCTTGGGTGCTATAATAGTAAAATATTTAATGGGAAAGAGTGAAAAAGTGTTGGATGAATATTTTAATAACTTTACCAGGTATTTGGAAAAAAAAAAAAAAAGTCTTCTCCTTCCAAGAGGAGCCTCATAACCACTCCCTTACTCTGAGCTTAATCTGTCATTAGCTATCCTGCTAGTTGTCATAATCCAGAATCTTGGTGGGATAAATTCTTACAGAGGTAATCAGAGGTGCCTTTGTGGGCTGGAAAATGAAATCTCACTTAAATACCTTTGCAGGATTTATCTGGAAAGCTCGCACCCTTTACACTTTGGGATAAGGTTCAGTTGTGATAGAATAGCATGCTCTAACCTCAGAAATGTATATACACATAAAGGTAAATCTGATTAGATACACAAAATCTCCACTGGAATGAAAGAATTATTTATTTTATTTTTATCTTTCATTCTCTTGACCATGTGACCATGTGAATATTGAGTTATTAACTGATACGCAGACCTTTGTGAAATAAATAACTTCAGAATGCTGCAGTAAACAACTCAATCAAAGCAGGCTATCAGTTTCATATTTATTCCTCATTCACGGTTCTAATATTCAGCTTGTAGTTTTGATTGCAGAAAAGCGATTTTTTTCTAGAATAATTAGTCAAAGCACATATCACATCTATCAACAAATAAGATGAGCTAAAATAAAGATAATGACTTTTAAGATTTCATTTAGCAATATCGATATACAAAACTGTAAGTGTAGGAAAAAACCTTTTCTGTGCAGAAAGCTGAGGCCAAATTTCCTCCTGTTACTTCTGATGGCTGCCCAGCAGTGAAGACAGATAGATCCCTAAAATTATAGATAAAGGTAGTTGATTAATTTTTTGGAGGTATGCTTTCCAAATTTTTCTTTTCATAAGAGAAGGTGCTTTCAGAAGTGCTTTGTTCACATACAGAGTATAGTGACCTGCATTTAGAAAGCTAGAAATTCTAGAAGAGACACTCCAAGTAAGTCATCTGAATCTCTTAATATTCTGCTGTATGAGAATTAAGAAAATTCTCTCTCTCTCTTTGAAGGACCTGAAAAGAAAAGCTAAGGGTGGGATGGAATTATTGTTAAGAATAAGCAAATTTCTTCAGCCTAAGCATTTAAAAGATCCATAGCATTAGGGTCAGAACACAATGTTGACATTTGATTTACAAACTCTTCAACATTTACCCATTCTGTATATTAGCTTTGTTGAAAAAAGAGCTATAATATTTTTCAGGAAGCTCCATTTCTGTTTCTCCAAAAGAATTTGAATTTGATGGGCTTTCTCACTACTGGGAAGAGCAACTGGAATCGCACTTTGCATTTTTTCAGGTGAGGTGAATTTAGAAACTAATGGTCAAAGACTGAGAAAATCATTAATATTTTCTTGTTTAGTTTTTGATTTGCTAGTTTTTTTGGGAGGTAAGGTAAAGCTGTGCAGGATGAGCACTAATTTTCAATTGAGAACACTGAGATCTCTTCAAGGGGGCTGGTAATATTCTGATGTGTGAGTTATACATCTGCTTGATTAGCCACTTGTGTCTGCAGGGTAATTCTGTTGTCTTCAAATGCATGCGGCAGTGGAGGAATAAAATATTCTCACTACTTCTTTTAGGGATCTTGAAGCAGAATTGTTCTGTGAAGGTATTAAAGGTATTTGAAATATACATTCATGTATATTTTATACATTCTTTAGCCTAGTAATATCCTGATTTTTTTTTTTAATTATTTGATTATAGTTCCATCTCTAAGAGACAGAGAAGCAATGGGATGCATATCTTTCTAGAGAAGGTGATCTATGAAAAACTTTACTTATACTGAAAGCTTTGAGGACTCTCCATTTATCTTGGTATGAAAGTCTGATCTTGTTAGATGATTTTTTTTTTTATGAGACAGTATTTGAAAGAGATAGTTACTGCTGGCACTATGTTTGTCTTGTCTAAATGGAAAAGTATGGCAATAAGATATGCTGAATTTATGAGTAGGCTTCCCCCTAGCAACTGGATGGTTTTCTAATGGAAGCATTTAAGTCATGAAAAATTGCTGCTAATTTTTATTCTATTTTACAGACTCTGCAGGTGCATCAGCAGGCTTTCTTTCAATAAAGCAACTGAATCTTTGAAAGAATAGCAGTCTTCCTCATGTTCTTTTCCTACCTTCCCTTTCAATTTTTTTTAATCAGGTTTATTGTCAAAGCCTTTTGTGTGTTGTATGCATGTTTGTGTTCAGGTGCATGTTAGTGACCCACACAAGAAAGTGGTTCTAGTCAGAAGTCAGACACACGAAGTGTACTATCATGCTGTAAAAGACCATGCTTTGGCTGTAAAATTACTCAGCTCTTACTACAATAAGAATTGACAATGCTTAGTTCTTATATAAAGCTAGGTTTTCAAATTTTTGCAGTTTACATTCTGAGCTAAATTGCAAAAGTATTTCACTAGGGAAACGTATGGCAAAACAATGTATTAAAATGCCATAAGGCAATTAAAAAATTACTCAAGGACATTGATTAATATCTTGGCTAGAAAATAATCAGTATGACTCACTGTTCTCCTTTTAGCTCAGCAAAGTAGTGGAGAGCCAGTTTTGCTACCCACAGAGCATATTCTTACACCAGACTGGCTGCACCAGTCAATAAAACCAAAGAGTATGTGACTACCACATGCACAGCTAACCCCAGCATGTATCAGCTCATTATAGCCTACCAATTCTTACACTGTAAACTGGAGGATTACAAAATGCAGATTAGTTCTGTTGCAGGTGCTTCAGCATTTATTATGAAAACCTTGAGTTGACCAATTTGCTGATGTAATGGATGACATTTTAGATTCCTTCACATTTGAGAAATCTTACAGGAGTAGGAAAAAACCAAAATGTGCTGTTCAAGCCTTCCTCCCCCTAAAAATTTTTCCAGTTTAAGAAATACCTTGATTTCAGGATAAAGCTTTAATGATCTTGGTAGATTTTGCTGGATTGACTCAATGCGATTTATTCCCCTCAAACAAGGAGACAAATCTATGAAATCTATTAAGAACTGTAAATGTGAAGCATGGGTAAGCAATGAGCATACACTGAGGTTTTGCAAAGAAAGAAATAACATTTGTAATATATGGGTAGATAATTAAATAAAGGTATTTTCCTAATAATAGACTGAATTCTGGCAAACGCTACTGGTGACACGAAGGTTGCATAAGAGTTCCTAGGATGAAATGGGAAATTTCCAAAGACATAAAAAAGAATTCTTAGGTTAATTCAAGGTCATTTACAGATTTTAATGTACTTCTCATAAAAAAATGAGATTTGGTTGTAAGATTTCTCTTGCAAAAATGAAAGCTAAACTTGCTTACGTTTTTGGACACCTAAACAAGCCATCAGGCAGCCTGTAATTTCTTATGATTTCTACCATACAAAACTCCCAGACACAGTAGAAATAACAAGCACTGACCACCTTTCCACACAGAAAGGAATTGTGTTTTTTAAAATGCATCTGTAGAAGCAGCTGGTTGAATGTGCCCCTTGAGAATTTGATACTTATTAATTATAGCTAAAACAGAGAAATAGAGGCATGCTTTATTAAAGATTTTGAAACAAGTTGCTTTCATTCTTGAAAATAACACTAAGAAAACTAGACATACCTTCCAATCCTGTTCCTGTACCTTTTTGAAATCCCGAATTTCAACAGTAGGCAGAAAGTCTGCTATATGTTCATAAGCTACGACAATTTGGCATCCTCAATTTGATAAAGCCTTAGTAGAACCACCTGGATTTGACTTTATCAGTCATGGGAAAACCAAGAAGGACAGAGAGAACTAAAGTGTAACTTGAGCAGAATTTAGGTACCTGTGTTGGAATCAATGTTCTTAAAACTTGATATATCCAAATTCTGAAGTTTTTCAGGCTTATACATAGCTGGGATTTTTGTGTGCACAGAATTCCCTTGGGCTTGCTAGGGCTGAATCTATCCTTGTCCTTGTTCTGGAGTTAGGACTGCAGAAATCCTTGGAAAGGAATTTCAACCTAGTATCTCCACTGACGGATTGAAGAAACACCTGACCAGAGTATTACATGCACCCTCCCTTCTTTTTTTTTTTTTCCTGGCAAAAGAATATGGAACTGCTTTCTACAGTGTGGGGCAACTGCAGAAATTGCTGAACTTGGAGTCCCTGTTGCTAAAATTGCCAGATAAGTCTTGGGTTTGCTATTACCCAGGATAATGTTATGATAAGTCTTACTAACTTCTGTTAGGAGTGCTGTAGATTCTGTTTTCCTGTGGCATTGATCAATGTCTTTATTTACCATTTTACTTTGGTTATAAGTGCACCATAATGTATTATATAGGAAGGAAGATATTGATAGGACTTCCTTGAAAGAACATTGAGGTTACAGAGAAAGTTTCACTTAAGTAAATGGAATGATTTTCTTTTGACATTGTGTCAGGCTCCAGAAGACACGTACTCACTCTGTCATGGCAATTAGGAAGCAAAATACAGAGCCAGAGCCCATGATGGCAGAGTCAAAATTCTTCTTGCTTTGTGAACTAATTTTTTGTCCTCCCACTCTGCTGAACCATTGCATTAGTAATCCAGCAGATGCTGTTTGGTCGACTTTCAGCATCCCATGTTCCTTATATGGTCATATATAAAGTTTGATTCAAAATGATATATTGCAATATCTCACTTACTAAAATGTGTCAGGATTAGGCCTTGACCAAGATTTCTGTCACTCCTAGTTCACTTGTAAACTTTACTCGTAACAGTAAAATATCACTTGGATATTTTGCTTTTCATTATTTTGACAAAAAAAAATGCTGATTCAAACACTCACTGATTCTTTACTTTCTCTTGGTTTCTTCTATGCTTTCTTTATAAGACCAGAGGAAAAGGCTTTTACAAGTTCCCATTGTTTCTCCCTGTCTAGGTCTATGAGCTCCTGTGATTCTGTCCTAAATCATGATACTGACTTCTCTCATTTCTTTCCTTAGTCTCTCCACTTTCTTTGTTTCTTTACAGTATCAGAATACATTTATAAGCAAGAAGTGAAAAAAAAACAAACCCAAAACATTCCTCATCCAGATGAAAATAGTAGGTTTCATGAAGAATGTACATAAAATAAATAAAACAAATGGAAAACACACAATCCCAGAGTTGCAATTCTGAAGGTGGCTTACTATCTTAGGGGTTTTTTTAAAAAAGGTGGTGTCTGCTTTGTAAACATTCTCCAAATATTTATAGTATCAGCTATTTGATTGACCCTCTATATTTTCACAGTGACTACTTCTTTAGCTAAGGCACATACCAGTTTGCAGGCTGGAGCACAGAGGACTTCAGTGTTCTGCGTTTCTGGACAAAGATTAAAAAAAAAAAAAAAAAAAGCAGATTAGTGGCAGCAGCAACTGCATCAGTATTACAAGCTGTAGTTACCTTTAGCAATCAAGCACAGTAATAACTCGACAGACTAACAAACCCTAGGTTTCCCTGACAGGACTGAAGCCAGCTCGTCAGCAGTAGTAGCTACACCCCTCAGCTCTGCATGTTCAGTGGAGGCCTAGTGAGAGGTGATCAGGGCTTGAACACCTAACCTAAAAGAAGAGGCTGAGGGAGGTGGGTTATTTAGCCCCGAGAACAGAAGGTTAAGAGAAGATCTGTGGGATGCTATTTGATGCTTCTGTAATGCCAATTCTCAGTAAAGTGTGAAGGATAGGAGAATATAACAAATGAGATGCAAAGCAAATGGAGAAAACACAACTATCACAAGCTGCAAAAACGGAAATTTTATGTAGATATAGGAGAAAATCCAGAATATTTGCAATGTGTGGTTAAACACTGAAAAGAGTAGCACAAAAGAGCCTGTGGAATGTCCTTCCTTTGAGACCTTCAGAACCTGCCCAGAGAATGTCCTGAACAAACTCCATTAGAAAGCTCCTAGAAATCCCATTAAAACTGCACTGAGGAAAGATTAAGTAAGTTTTACCAGTTAGTTTTTGTGAAGCTTCTTCTTAATAAAAAATAACTAAAGAAGTCAGAGCAATACTGGTTAAGTTCTTACCACCTGGCTGTTAGAGAATCAATTTGGATATAGGTATCTTTGAGAGATCATAATTTTCTGTTGAGATATCTACACATTTCTTCACAATGTCCATCATCAAAACAGTTCTGAATAAAGCAAAGAAGGCATAATAACCAAGAAGCAGGTGTCTAAATTGTGCTCTATGGTCCTAAAATTGTAGTAACTCGGGGAAGGAGATTTGTTCAATCTCGTTAGATAGATAATGAAATAAGAGTGGAAAATCATGTTCAATAATGTGATACAGAAAATTTTTGTGAAACAGGATAAAGAAAGGTTTTCACATTAGTAACCCAGTTAGAATTTGTTCTTTAATAAATGCATTTTTTTTATCCTGAAAGAGTGCTGTAAACAGTTTTCAATTGCTAAAATGGTACAACTTCTTTCAAATTTTATGAAAACCTACTAAGCATTGTATCTCACTATCTGAAATCATAAGGTATTCACTTGGTTGTTGAAAAGCATGATCAAATCTAATAAAAAAAACCCCAAACAACAATCAAAATCAAAACTTGAGTCTTCAATAAAAACATCACAGTGAAGGAATCTAACAATTTCTTCAGAAGTTCTGAAGAAACTGTGTCATCCCCCAAATAATCAAGTATTTGAGGATTCTTGGTCACTTTTCCTGGTTTTGTGCCTTTTGTAAAGAAAAACTGTATTGTAAATACACCTTTTCTACTTAACCATCAAACCAAATATAAGTTCTGATGATAATTAAAAACTGATTTATTCAAACTGCTTTGCATTGTTTGTTGTGTTGTCAGCTACTAGTTCACTATATCACTATATTATTATTTTAACTAATTTGCTCATTTCTTCTTGTAAATATTTACTGGTCTTCAGATCATTTGTCTACTGTAGTTATTATTTAATGTAAATACATTTATATGTTTGATGAGTTTTATATTACAAATTTGCTGTGACTTGGCTAGGCAATTTAAATACGGTTTTAAGAATGTTGAAACTGCTTTTACTCTTGACTACGCATTTATTTATGGCTCTTCCTTTATTTACCCAATTCCACCTTCTGAAACTGAAAAAAAATTGCATAAAAGATATCAAACATATCAAACAGACTAGAGCAACTGTCCCTCAACAGATATCACGGTGGTTGAAGTCACCCATGAGGACAAGGGCCTGCGAGCGTGAGGCTGTTTCTATCTGTTATAGGGAGCTTCATCCGCAGAGTCCTCTTGATCAGGTGGTCTGTAACAGATCCCTACAGTAATTTCTCCTGTCACTGTTCTCCCTCTAAACCTGACCCACAAACTCTCTGTTGACTGATCACCTATCCCCAGGCAGATTAGGGGCAGTGTTGTTTAATATCTTTATTGATGATATGAGTTAAGAGGGTCAAGTGCACCACCAGTAAATTTGCAGACAACAACTTGGCTGAGAGTGTTGGGTCTGCTGAAGGATCTGGACAGGCTGGATTGATGGGCTGTGGCCAAAGGTCTGAGGCTCAAAAAAGCAAAGTACTGAGTTCTACATTTGGGCCACAACAACCCCTTGCAATGCTGGGGAAGAATGAATGGAAAGCTGCTTGGTGGAAAATAATGTGGGAGTGCTAACTGACAGCTGGCTTATGCCCAGGCAGCCAGGAAGGACAGCAGCATCCTGGCCTGCATTAGAAATGACGTGGCTGACAAGGCTAGGAAAGTGATCTGCAAGATCTTGAATCTAGCTATTATATAGAACAGCATTCACCCTGGAAAGATGTTTCTATTAAGGCCAGTATTGCCACCCTAATTGTGAAACTGATTTTGTGTCCTCTCCTTCAGTGTTAAGTGGCTTACCCGTTCATAGCACCTTATGATCCTTTCCAACCCTAATTATTCTATGATTCTATGATTCTATGATGGGTACTATGAAGGATGCTGGAGAGGGACTCCTCATTAGGACTGCAGTGATAGGACAAGGGGTAATGAGTTAAAACTTAAACAGAGGAAGTTTAGATTGGATATAAGGAAGAAGTTCCTTACTGTGAGGGTGGTGAGGCACTGGAATGGGTTGCCCAAGGAAGTTGGGAATGCTCCATTGCTGGCAGTGTTCAAGGCCAGGTTGGACAGAGCTGTGAGTGACATGGTTTAGTGTGAGGTGTCCCTGCCCATGGCAGGGGTGTTGGAACTAGATGACCTTAGGGTCCTTTCCCACCCTAACTATTCTATGATTTTATGGCTCTATGATTAGCTTTGAAATGTCATTTTAATTTCTTAGGACATTAAACACCTGCTTCAAGAGCAGGTAGCTGCACAGCATCACAGGAGGAATATTTGCCTGTGCCTATGACACTTTGACAGAAGTCATGTTCTAGGACACCGAAAGATGAGTTTCAAACAGATACACGTATTTCATCTGCTGCATGGAAATCCTAGTCCTGAAGGTCAATCTGCTCTTTCAATGTGACTACATGGATATTAACTAGAGCTGTCGGAAAGCTTTCTGGACATTAAAAAAAGTTTGAAATAACTGTTTGCCTCTTCTCCCTTCAGTATGCTGTCACAATGGGTTTGAGGTCATGAGAATAGAAAAAAACCCAAAGGATCTACCAAATTCATACAGTTTATTCTACTGTCTGTTACCACCACACATTGAAGACACTGAATTTCAGAGTAATGTCTTCTAAGGTGAGATTGTTTTTCCAAAACTGAGCATGAAAGCTGCTGTGCTAATGAGGAGATATCAGCTGTTCACAAGCCAGTATTGCTTATGACTGCCTGGGAACCTATCTATTTTCTGCAACCTGATAATGGTCCCATTTCAGTACTAAGATGTACCTTTTCACTTGCAGAGATGATGCTGGTTTTCACTGTTTGGATGCTTGTCAAGGACTGTAACAAACTTGGGTCCTAATGTTGTTTTTAAGAAGTCTGTCTAGATTGCTGTACTCTGCTTATCAGAAATTCTTAACATTTAGAGATTCAGATTGCTTTTTCTAAGAGCAAGCCTGCATCTGTAATGGACTGAAAAGAATCAAGCGGATATGGACTTAGAAACCTAGTCTGTATTTTGGAAGTAGCACTTCAGCAGCATTACTGATGCAGAGACAAAAAAAAAAAAAAAAAAGAAAGAAAAAGCTAAAACCTGAAAAAACAACCACTTTTTGTTGCAGAGAATAATGACCAGAGAAGGGTGATGTTCAGGCAGTCCTATAAGATTGTGATGGGAAAGCATTAGACAGCTTGTATATATCATGATAGTGATTTCATGTCACAGCCTTGTTATCTCAAAGAAAAGTATGTCTTCTTTAAACTCACTCGGGATAATTTAAAAATGTAATGGATGGCTCATCTGCATTAGTTACACATATACAGTATTCAAACCACTTCCATAATTTTCTGAGTAAGGATCATTCAGAGACTAGGTAATCCATGATATCAGAGCTGCAATGAGTTTCATTTGCTCCTGGCTTCTAAGAAAGTCAGTTTACTGAATGTTTTTATTATTAGTTAATGGATGTTTGTTACTATTTCCTTAGCTCTCATATATTTTTTTTGACACTTGCAATTTAATTAACATTAAAGAGTTTACCACTGATAGATTGCCACCATCAAGGTATTTCAAGCAATTTCTATTTCTCATGGGTCATCTTGATTTGCAGCTTACTAAGCAGAGATTTCTTCACAGGTGACATTTGGTAAAGTTGCACTTTCACTGAAACAGTCAATTTCAGTTGCAGATTATCATGCACTAATCACACCACTAAAGCCAAATGAATAATATTCACAAAATAATTTATTCAGTGAATTATGATTATTTTTTTTTAGCAAATTATTCCACTATTATTTCTTCATTCATTGCCTAACTCTCAAGTTCTGTCACTTTCTCCTCTCTGTTTTTCATTAGTCTGGAATTGGGCTGATTTATATGCAGCATTGCTCATTACCTGAGCAATGAAGTGGATGCTACATATTTTGAATTGAACAAGAACATGTTTTATTTAAAAATAAACACACTTAACCTTATTTTTATCCTTGTATGCTGTGATAGAAGTGTTCTTAATTTACCACTGTTTAAATAAATTAATATGATACAATATTTACTCTTTGATGCCCATTGGCTGTAACATTTGACTATTTCAACTATTTACATTTCATGATAAACTTTTTTAATAGTTATTTACATATTTTTCAAAGATACAGTTCTTCTGTGTAGAAGAAATTGGTTTTATAAATAAAGGTACACTTGTAAGTTCTGATATCTTGCCTTCAACACAAGACAGCTTAAAAGTAGACGCAGAAAAGACTCATATTTCAAAGTAAGTACTCCATAAAATTGCTGTCTAGTTTTAAACTGTGAGCAACTCATTAGGAGAACCCTAAGCTTCCATTTGTAAATTCTTGCTCTAGTTAACAGTGTTTTGTGGAGGCTTCTTTTCCGGATGGTTGTCCTATTGCATTTAGACAAATAGGATTTTGACGCAATAGTGATGTTCTCAAGGATCAGACTCCTTGTATATATAACATTGAGTTCTCCCTCTACTTTTTCTGCAGTTTTGATGTACAGTATTATTTGCACATAAATGTGTCCTGAGTTCAGCAGTAGCAGTCATTTTTCTCCTTCTTAGTTGCTGGTGCAGTGCTGTGTTTTTGACTTTCAGCCTGGGAACAATGCTGTTAACACCGATATTTTCAGTTGCTGCCCAGTAATGCTTACCCTGACCAAGGACTTTCTGAGTCTCATGCTCTGCCAGGGAGGAGAGGAAGCCAGGAGGAAGCAGAAACAGGACACCTGACCCAAACTGACCAAAGAGGTATTCCATACCACAGCACGTCATG
>JARCZZ010028228.1:0-23124 GCA_030323915.1 Brotogeris chrysoptera | reverse complement strand
AGTATCTGAAGGGGGGCTATAGGGATGCTGGGGAGGGACTCTTCATTAGCAACTGTAGTGATGGGACAAGGGGTAACGGTTTCAAACTTAAATAGGGGAAGTTTAGATTGGATATAAGGAGGAAGTTCTTTACTGTAAAGGTGGTGAGACCCTGGAATGGGTTGCCCAGGGAAGTTGTGAATGCTCCATCACTGGCAGTGTTCAAGGCTGGGCTGGACAGAGCTTTGGGTGGCATAGTTTAGTGGGATGTGTCCCTGCCCATGGCAGGGGGGTTAACTGGATGATCTTAAGGTCCTTTCCAACCCTAACTATTCTAAGGGCGACAGCGAGGAGGGTGGTGAGACAGTAATGTATACAATACATAAAACTGCAAAACAGTGTTCTGAATTAGGTCCAGCTCACCTCCATCCGGTTCTCCTGCTCCAGAGGCCTTATACCAGCAAATACATCCTCCTCTTCATTTCCCCCTTCAGCTTTGTCATCATCTTCCTTGGCTACCTCTTGCGGATTCAGATAGTATACCTGATAATCATCTTCCTCCTCTCCATCATCCCCTCCCCCTACTGCACCATTCTCTCCAATTTCTTCTGGCTTCAGGCTCACGCCACCGTTCTCATCTGCAGAAGGCAAGTCATCATCACCACTACCTATTTCCCCCACAGGATCCTTGGATGATTTCTTGGCCATGGAACTGCTCCTGACACTGGGCTCAGGTCCCTCAGAGAAGTACACGCCTGCATCCTCCTCAAAGGTGTCTCTGTAGCTCCTGCTCAGTGGACTTTCTGTAAAACTAAATGTGTTGCTGGCTTCTGCCCCCAGAGCCAAGCTGCTGTCATCCAGGCTCATCTCTGCCAAGTCCGGCTCCAGAGAGCTGTCTTCACTGCTCATGCGGCGTTTCCCACTATGTTTACTGGTCAAGCCTTTGCTCACTGCCAACTTTGCTTTGCCCACTGCAGTCTTATACACAGCTTTGTCACCTTCTGCTGAAAGTCGCCTCAGAACCCTCTGTGGCGTTTCAGAGACAGCTTTCCGCTTCCCAGTGAGTTCCTTTGGACGAACTGCTGGCTCCTGGGGAGAGGGACGCAGCCTGTCCCCAGGCTGAAGACATGATCCCCCAGGCTCCTGTCCATGGGTTCGGCCAGCCTCACAGGCAATTTCTGCATACTGCAACCGGCAGCTCCTCTGCTGGATGGCCTTCACCCAACAGAATGAGTTTTTCTTGTCAGTGCTGCTGTATGTAATCCCAGGAATGGGATAAGCTTCCTCCCAGTTGAAGTAACAGGCTTCCACAGCTGGCTTGAAACCCTGGAAGAGCTTCTCCAGTGATTTCTTGTGCTGACCCCTCTTAACATTATCTATGACTTTCAGCTGCCACTGTCTGAGCTGTGAGCAAAGGTCCCTGCGCCTAAGAGAAGAAATAAAAGGACAGATTAGAAAGCAGACAGAAAATGTACCTGTGACAAACTACGTCTTACCCCACAGACACCTCTTCCTTCTGGTCAGAAACACCTGCTGAGCTAAGTATAAACAGCATTTGTAAGGAGATAGGCTGAAAAAAGGAAATGGGTGTATTAGCAACAAAGTCCTAGATAGGCCCATAATATAGAAACAAAATGTGAACAGTACTAACATGAAAGCACAATACAAACTGGGAGGTTTAAAATTAAATACTGTCTGCTCTGTTTGCTTATCTACCCCAAATAAGATATTAGTCATGTAAGCTTGGCAGTCTGAGATCAGTGAGCGCCATGGGGAGCTGCTGTTGGAAACACTCATAAAACAGTTTGCACCAGCTGTGAAACAACCCCAAGTCAAGACATTCACAAGTACAATCTAATCAGCCTACTAGAGCACAATACCAGCCAGACAGGATCACCTAATTTATGTCCCAGACATTTACCTCTTTACCTCAATAGGCCTACCTAGAGCCCAACAATTTAATTCAGGTGTTAGCAGGCTGTCCTCAGGAGTCTAAACTGTTGCAAGCCACAGGCCAAAACAAGCAAGACAAAAATAATTGATACTGAAATAACTCTGAAGAAAAGCCAAGCTGGTAAGGTGATAGACTTAAGTTACACAGCAGTTAGTCCCATGCCCCATATTACCATGGGAAAAACAAAGTATTTCTGCATTTCCCAGGTCCAAATCTCACACAGGGCCTAAGCATGAGCAAAACAGGCTAAACGGATTACACGTTTGGGTAATCTAATTCAAAAAGAGGAAAAGACATTTCTAGAAATTGCACCAATTGTCTCAATCAATTGCCATCTTGTTTCTGCCACAGATTTCAGAGATGAGGTACAAGCCCAACACTTCAATCATTTCAGATTTCCTATCAAAAGCAAAAGAACAATTAAAAAAATCAAATCAAAATGGGGAGACCCAATTTAGGTGCAAAGGACAAAATGGGCTAAGAAGAATAGACTGCTTCTATTTGTCCACTAAAGAAATTAATAACAAGGGAGCAGACTGGTAGCACTAAATCAAGGAGAGGATTTTCAGAAGGAGAAAAAAGAAAGGGGAGCTACTCTGGAAAGGTAATATAAGGATGAGAGCCTTCAATGAATTAGGAATGAGGCAGCAAGTCTCTGTATGATTCACTGGAAAGAATAGCAAGGATGGGTAGAAGAGGATTCTTGATGACTACTCAAATGCCAAGAGAATAGGTAATCAAGCAGGAGCATTTCAATTATGCATGAGCTCAAGTAGGAGATCTGAGCAAATTTGAACTGTGCCAAATAACTCAAATGTGAATATACATAGCATAACTTCATACTTTAAAAGCCAAAACTCTTTATGATTTTCTATGTGACCTGATTGATGTTTATTTTAAGCCTCAATCCCAGTTTCCTACATTTTTTTGTCTTTATCTCCTATATTTAGCTGCTTCATATTGTAAACTGCATAAGACAGAAACTGCATCCATTTTAGTGACTTAGTGTTCCTGGTGTGCCTTACATACATAGGGCATTTTATTAATGTTACACAACAGTTCACGGAAAGCAAATCCTGTTAGTGTGTAATTGCATTGAAAATACCATCCTGTTTTCATTTGTTCTGAAAAACTTTTCCTGGGCACTTATAGCACATTAAGCTAATACAGTACCTTTTATACACCGCACTTGGTAAACTAGATCTACAAAAATTATTACTATGTCGACCACGGTATCTCAACATAAGCCCTTAGTACCTCCACTACTATCAACTAGTGCTAAGTAAAGGTGGCAGTGATTTACCAAGGCACAGTTTAGAAACCTGCAGAAGCCGCACAATTTTTCATCAGAAAACTGAAAACACTGACTGAAAAAAATCATACACAAGTGACATTGTTTACCAATACACTGCAGAGAATAAACTAATAAAACAGAAAGCAAGAAATGGTTCATCTTGAAATAGGCAACAGCGAATGACTGGGCTAAATAGAAATCCATTGAACTGCTGAATTTAGAAAGCATTAAAATTTACTGGTAGCTGCACTAATCAAAGGAATGTTCTCCACTGGGACACTCAAATGCAGAATTACACTCGTATGTAAAAGAGAATGCTCAGAAAACAAATTATTCACATTACATGATATTGCTAAAAAATGAGCAGCAATAGCAATTCAAGTTTAAAGTAACTATAGTGCTCCTGAACCTTACATAGTACATAGTCCAGAAGGACTAACGGTTTAACAGGTAATGAGGTAATGATGCAAACATAAGAAACCTACTGGAAGGAACCCCAGAGTGTGCTTGAACATCACAGAAATAAAAGAGACTGGATCTGATTCACATGCTCACCTCTGTGGACTAACAGTTGGGTCAAGGACAGCCAGCCTCCAAAGAATCACCATCTCATCACACATACTTGCACAAGCATGAGCAGCTACTTCTGACTGGCCATTGCTGCGTCCTGTGTGTCCGCTAGCACTGCTGTGTGATGCAGATGTTCGCACACTGTACCACCAGCCGGTTATCTGTAGAAGAAAATGTTCAGTGGAGCTGTGTTGTGGCCAGCATCTCATCTCTGGCTCTCATAACCACAAGGAAAGAGGATCCGTGCCTAGTAGCATGCTTTCATTTCACTCCAAAATAACTACAACCACTTAAGCAGTATTGGTTTGTAAGAACTAAGGACCTCTCAAAATTTCTGTGGTTAGAAGGCACGTGCCCACAGAACAAAACACTCATAAGAGATTCTCTTACAAGAGGCCTTCAAACTTGAAAGGAAAAAGTGAACAAATGTGATAAATGAAGCATTTCCTTTCTCTTGCTCAAAATTGAGGTATGCGATAAAGCAATATACAAACTTACACTGCAACTCACATTACAGAGTGAGATCAATATCCTGATCTGTAAAAGGAAACCTTTTTCCTAATATTTTTAATAATATGTTTTTAAAAAATATTAAAATTCATCAAAATATGTTTTATAATAATAAAATATTCAGATTCTACAACCTATTTTCATCAAAATGACAGCTTATATATACTGATATATGACATATGATGTACTTTGCTTAGAAAAAAACCCAAACAAACCAACATTTAAACAAATCACTTTGATTGGCAGGGATCAAATCAAATATGTTGAACAAAAGAGAAAAGACTCCCTATATTCATGTTAAAAGTGACTGAGGCACCTTTGGGATATAGTGTTACCAGGATGTCATTAAAACAGGACACAAAGAAACTGTACGTAACATCATTTTAGCTTGGAGAAATACACGCCCATAATGCTTACAGACTGTTAAAAAAAGAAATAATTATTCAGCCATGGATTGTACAGGCACATGACACCAGTCACTGGCTCAGCCTGTCTCCTTGGAATTTCCCCCCTCCACAGCAGAAATGTGAATACCTGCTCATAGTTGAGACACTGGTCAGTCAGAATCTCCAGCAAAGGAGCTGCATTGCTATCCCGCCTCTTAAACATCTCTCGCACAATAGAAAGCAGGTTCCATATTCCTTCAGGCTCTCTTCCTCGCAGGGGACGCAGAAGGCAGGCCCACTCAGCAGCAGCTGGTGGCTCCGTGGAAGAGAGATACATTGAATTCACATCACTGTAAATTGAAGAGCAGGGATGAGGAAAAAATAAATCAAGCACAGACATACAAAAACCTGAGTATATTCTGTGTCCAGAAATATATTTGCACCTTAAATGGGACACACACTGGGACGCACAACACAAAAGAGAGGATGCATAACACGACTGACAACACCACACAAGCAAGGTATTGTGTAAATACAGTGTGCCCTACTGAAATAACATTGGACAAGCTATACAGCCCAGACAAGTGATCATGAAACTAAGCATCCTTCAGTTCATGGCATTATATAAGGATACAGGCTATACTACAGTAAATGAACTTGCAGATTACATTAATATCATATTTTCCCTTCAATGGGAAACAGTTTACCTGAAAACAACAGGAGAGGGTCCACAGAATTTGTGAAGGGTTTTCTTTATGTTGTCACTCAGAGTAGACTCATCTAAGTACCAGGTGCTTTGATCTGATGCAGAGGGTCCAGCAGTGGGATCTTGACAAAAGAACAGCACATATACAGTCTGGAGGATTTGAAGATATTTTCCTCTGTGTACCCAACCACAGAGATAATAGGGAGTACACAGGCAGTGTTATTCAGCTTATTTCACCAGCTGCAGAACTCACTGTTCAGAACTATCTTATCATAAAATTACTTCAAGCACTGACAACACTAAATCGAGAGACATGGCTGGCATGCTGAATAGTAGCACTACAATCAGTGGGACCAGAAGAAGTTCAAGGATTGTGCCAACAGAAACCTCATGAAATTCATTGAGGAAAAACGTACATTCCTGTACCTGGGACAGGACACCCCATGCATCAGTGCAGACTGAAAACCAAATAAGTGAGTAGCTGATAGGTTTTGACGATCATGGTGCATGTCAAGCTGAACATAAACCAATGGCAAACTTTTACTGAAAACA
Source organism: Brotogeris chrysoptera (assembly GCA_030323915.1). Taxonomy (NCBI): domain Eukaryota; kingdom Metazoa; phylum Chordata; class Aves; order Psittaciformes; family Psittacidae; genus Brotogeris; species Brotogeris chrysoptera. The sequence continues at coordinate 17,173 of JARCZZ010028228.1, read as the reverse complement.
CAAAACAAACAAAACAAAAAACCAGCCAACCAACAAGCCTGTGCAGATTGGGCTATATTTAAAAAAGCACAGCTGCCAGATTTAAGGAACTTTTTTATCTCCCTCTACTTAGAACTGGTAAAGTTACACCTGGAATGTTGTATCCAGTTTTGGGTCCCTCCACCCAGGAATGATAAGGAACTGGAGAGCATATAGTGGAGGGGTATCAAGATAGCTGGGGGCACAGAGCACATGACTTATGAGGTGAGATTGAGGAAAATGGGATAACTTCCTTTAAAAAGGAGAGGGTAAGGGGTGATCATTAACAGCCTACGACTACTGGAATATACAAACACAGTGCAGATGAATTCATCTTGGTAGTAGTAGTACATAGTAAAAAGGATATTCATACCAGACAGTAGGAAAAAATTGTTGACCAAAAGGGTAATGCAGCACTAAAACAAGAATACTCTGCAACATCTCTGGTAACCTAGATTTAGCTAAACTAGCCCCAGCCACAGCTAAGCCAACCTAGTGTTGCGAATAATCCTCTTCCTTGAAAAGTCCTGTTTCAAGTAAGAGGTTGGAGAGGTCTCCTCCAATCAGTATTTCCAGGATTCTATAATTAATACTGATATAAAAAGAAAAATCTTTTGTCAGAAAGGTGCATTGCCTGATGCTGCCTTCTTCTGCGTACACTCTGAGGCATTCATTACACAAGCAATTGCCTGTTGCTGTGCCATATATACATGCAAGCGCCTGTACTTATCCCTTTTCCTTGACCTCCACCTGCAATTTAAGCTACGTGGTAACAGACCAGTTCAGAAAACTCAAAGCAATGGAAATATATCCATTTCCTACCTGTGACAGAGATTACTGAAATAAATGTATCAAAGTTACCTGGGGCTCCACACACTGTGTTGATGGCAGTAGACTGAGAAGATAACAGCTCATCCAGCAAGCGCTGAGCTGTTGGAAGAATCTGAAAACACAAAGCAAACCTTCAGTATACACAGGATTTTTCATCCTGATATACCCAGTAAAAAAGTCTGACTGGATTTTCATGACTGAAGCACTCTCATCATTTCAGAAGTATCAAACACAGCATGTTTTCAGAAAGGACAAAAGAGGGAGCTAAAGATTATAGAATGGAAAACAAGCTGTTAAACTCTCTCCTTTCTCAAAGCAAACCTATATGCAAGGCTTACTTCCTACATTCATACCCTAAGAAGTAAGCAAAAGCAGCATAGATTATTAGTTCCCTTCTCATTTCTTAAGGAGTAGGAGCCCATAGAGAGTGATACTGCAGCTAATTTTGAGAGACATGGAAGTGACTGCAGTCAAGGTCACCATTTTCCCTGCACTTCCATTGTTCTTTATTTCTTGTTCCTAAATTGTTCTCTAAAAGCCAAACTAATGGGAAGGAGTAAACTATAAATTACATACCTACATAACTTTTGTGGCAGACTTTAGCTTATTTACCATCCTGTTAGCAAAGGGATCATCTAGCTATCAACTCAGATTTAATAGTAAACTAATGCAATTTCAGCACTAAACTAATCACAGCTTCTGGACAGTCCAGAGCATAAGCAGAGAAGGCTCACACCTGACTGCAAAACCTTAAGCAGACATACCCTCAACATGCTCTTTCTGAAAGAAAGACACACAGCAGGAAGTGTTTCTTCCCAAATTAAGACTCAGCTGAAACTGTAGATCCATTTAGCCTTTAGCACGCACACTTATAACAAGTTAGGCATGTACTCAGGATTTAAATTACTTGCAACAGAACACCTGATATCCCCTCCACCTCTCTCCACGCAGCAGCTGAGATTAAAGACCACACTTACTGTAAAGCAAGGCACATTCAGTACACTTATATTTGCAAATAATATTTATCTCAAACAGATAGAAGAAAAACAAAGCTTCAGAAGGATATTCTGCATTTCAGTCATCTAAAGAAATAAGCTCGGCATTAAACTATTCTTGTACCTGTTTTCACTACTACATATTTTAAGTCACCATAGAACAGAAAAGTAACAGGTCTAGGCAATGTCACACCTTAAGGTGGAAGTATTGGGGCCCTGCAGTGATTCTCCAGGAATTTTTGCCAAGATAACTCATATTTAATTGGAATAGGAGTACTGGCTTCAGGAAGGGAAGTAGCTCTTGGGAGAGGAATCGGGTAATAAATTCCAGCTGCCCAGAATCACTGACATTTTCATACATATAGAAAATACTTTCTGCAGAGACTCTGAAAAACATCTTATCTAGCTGCATTCCTACAGGCCATCATCCCTCCACACTTCAAAGTAATTCAGCATTACATTACTGTATCATAATGTCATTCACAAGCTGGAAATAACGTTAAAATATAATGATGTATACAGCCTACTGTAAGGCTACATCATGCAGTCAAAACACAGAGCCTCAAGGTATCAGAGTATCTATCTCCACACAAAAATCAAAGACCAGGAATGAGACTGTTGGAAGAGTTCATGGCATGCCTTGCCTTTTTCAAGGGAATTATGCAACACAGGTTAAGATGCATCTGCCAATAACCCCTAACTTTTCTGTTGGGCAGCATCCACTGGATTATCTGGCAAGACAGCAATAATAATCCAGATGTTCCTGGATGTACAGCTGGTACATGACAGAAGGAGAAATAACCCCTGCAAAAAGGAGCAGACAGAGCATTTGAAAGCAAGCAACTCAAATGCCATTCAAAAAAGAACTAGCACCACTACTAGCCTTTCAAAACCCTCATTTACTAGAATCCAAACTATGTGAAATAAAGCTCTGAGTCCTTAAGAAGAGAAGAAAAGCTTTGTTAGGTAATGCAGCAAGAAGCACACACTATTGGTGCTGAACAAAAAGAAACAAAGAAGCAGCAGGTTTATGCCACTTTGATATTATAGGTTTCCTCTATTTCCTCTCATAAGATCAGTATTTCTACAGGAAATTTAGAGGAGGTTTTAGCAATAGAATATCTAAGTGTCCCAAGCACAGCACCATAATATGAATTTTAGGCACATGCCAACAGTAATCTAACTCCTATTTAAGCTATTATGCAAGTACTAATGAAATGTAACAGATACCAAGCACGGCAGTTTTTCTCTACCTCTTTTAGTTTAACCAGCATAAAAACATTCCTAAGCCCTTTTGCTTTTAAAGCAGACATTTTATGATCACTCAGGTATTCTTACATATTTTGTGCAAGCATTTTAGGCAGACGATATAAATGACCTGACCTTGAACAACATATATATTCAAGGAATAAAAGAGCACATTTTGTCTTCGACAAAATTTCATGTCTATGGATTTTCCATAACACAAATGATTCTTACGTATCACCAAAGAAGCAACACCAGGAGAAGTCAAAAAGTCACCAGTTGGGTGCATTAGAAAGTGCCCACCTATGGCAAATACAACACATCCCCTGATGAGTCTTCCCCATTCAACTTCCTGAACATACAACACAGAAGCAGCCTGATTTGCACTGACCTAAGTTTTTTCACCACCATTCATTTATTTTATTGTGTTTGATCCTTCACAAGGTAAGCGCAGATTCATGCTAATATGAATAGCCACCACTTTTACTTCACCCTTTAGGACATTTCTAACATTTTACTTGGCAATGGACAATTGTCAAATAATAGAACGGAAATCAGAAAAGGCAAGAACTGAAAGCATTCCCAGCAACTCACATTTGAATAGCATAACTGATTATCTTGCAACAAAAGACATCATACAAATTGACCCAGAATAAAGATAAGTGAATTTCACTACAGAAGTCAATGCTATCGACTGTCCCCATTTACCTGTTGTGGAAGTTCGCTGATTAGGTACTGAGCAAATTTTTGCAATTGGTCTCTTTGTAGCCGAGACAAGGACTCAGAAACAGGTGCTCGTAAACATACTGCAGATGCCTGAAGGAAGAAAAGGAGATATGAACTGCCATTAACAGGTCAGACTTAATGAAGCTGTGTCCACTGTAAGGATGAAGAGTCACGAACAGCAGCTATGCTGATGCATATCATGCTCGGTCTTGATGGACAATTTCTTTATTTTCTGTAATCATGTGGTGTGTTGCAGATACAATGCAAATAAGCTGTCTAGGCTTTATAAAAACTGTTTTTAAGAGTTCCTTTTCAAAGAAACTGCTTTAACAGCTGTGCTTAAGATCTGTTGTTGCTACCAATTGCACAAATACTGGCAGTGATTTCACAAACAAACCTCTAAAATAGGAGATTATTCTTGAAGCTTCTGGCAAACCCACCAGCTCTATGGGGGGCTGTTTCACAGAATCAAAAACACCTTATTTATCTCAATAGAGGTTTTTTTAATTCACTCTTAAAAATCAATCTCTTTCTATATCATAGAACAACTTAAGATGATAAAAGAAACCAGCAAACACAAACAAACAAAAAACCAAAAACAACAGAGCAAAGCAAACAAAACCACCAACAAAAACGCACATCAAAACACTAGTTTAACATTTTTCACTGTACAGGGAAAAACATATTCAAATAACACCTACCTAAAATTTAACTTGGAAACAGGCAAGAGCAGTCTGATAACAAAGATGCTTCTGATACTGGTTTGTCTACACAGAGCAATATACTTTGCCTTGTAACTTACTAGCGTCAGCAGTCAATATATACAAACATGAAAATCCCTTCACTAGCATTTTTCCAGTACAAGAAAGGACTGGAGGGAAAAGAATGATTTTCTACCTTACACAGGGTCCAAACTTTCTGAGTGTAAATAATACAAATGAAAACTGATTTCCTATCCTCACTCTCTATATCCACCTTTTAAAACTGGAACTAATAATTGAAAGCATAACTCTTTTCTTTTTGACAACACTCCAGTCCTAAATACAGAAAGTATACTGACATTCTGATTATTTCAGAAGAGTATCAATTTTAGCCTATGTCCTGGATTCAGCAGTAGCAGTCTTTTTTCTCCTCCTTGGTAGCTGGTGCAGTGCTGTGTTTTTGTCTTTCGGCCTGGGAACAGCGCTGATAACATCAATGTTTTCTGTTACTGCTTAGAATGTTTAGGCAGACCAAGGACTTTCTGAGTCTTATGCTCTGCCAGGGAGGAGTAGAAGCCGGGAGGAAGCAGAGACAGGACACCTGACCCAAACTACCCAAAGAGGTATACCATACCACAGCACGTCACGCCCAGGATGTAAAAATGGAGGGCAGAGACCTGGAAGAGTGGGGTTCACTGCTGGGTCAGGCTTGGTATCAGGTGGTGAGCAGTTGTATTCTCTTTCCTTGTATTTCCCTTGTCATTATTGTTATTATTGGTGGCAGCAGCAGTGGTTTGTGTTATACCTTAGTTACTGGACTGTTCTTATCTCAACCTGTGCGAGTTGCATTCTTTCGATTCTCCATCCCTCCAGGAGTGGGGGGAGGAAAGAGGGGAGTGAGTTAGCAAACTGCATGAGTTACAGCTTAAACCACAACAGCCTGTTACAATTGTCCGTTATGAAGTATTAACAAGCTTCAGCAGGTTATTAGCACTTATTTAAGATTCAGGAGTTGACCATAAGCATGTTAGCTATAAAATGTTGTGTGACAGCAGAAAATCTTCTGTTTCTTTCAATCACCCAAATTTAATCCTTCCTTAAGGCGTATTTCTCAGCTTCTCACAGTCTAAGGAAATTAATCCATATGTTAGACTGAGCCGTCAAATTGTGTATTTTATATTGATTCTATACATTTTCACCTGGAGTTCACCGGGATAAGAAACACATCCTTTTCACTCTATACAAGGCTACACATAATACAAGCAGTCAAATAAAAACATAAATTTAACAGAGCGTTTGAAATCTGCAAGTTAAAATGACCACTTACCTGCCTCAGTATGTGTTAAAATGAACTGGTGAACATAAAGACCAAGAGTGATCAAAATTACCTTCCTTCTGCACTCTGATTAAACAACTTAAAGAGCTTTTATACCCTGTATTTACAAAGATTTCTATTAAAAGTCTAACTGAAGAAAGAATGAGTAATTCTAGCATTTAAATGAGAAAGGGGCCAAAAAGGACTCTGCATCTACCCTTAGTAATTTGCACATTATCAAATGACGTACTGCAGGTTAGAGCCTCAGCAATTCACTCCGCAGACCACCACTGTGAGTGCACATTTGAACAATCTATAACCAAAAGGAGTACCAAGCACAGTTTCCCTAAAGAGAGCGTTCGTCACACAGAACTGTAATGAGAGACTCAGGGAAGATGCCTAGGGTAGAGAAGAACTGTATTTAAAGGCCTACATTGTGTATCCGGAAGAGGCAGAGTGCCACGACATGAGCACACCACTTGGCCCCAGCTCCGCAGGTACAGCTGCATGATGTGATTCTGCACCGGTCAAACATCACCGCCACGTTGTAGGCACCTTTGGGTGGCACCATCTGTGGGGGTACCACAGTGGCACTCAGATGGAAGCCTGTTAAAATTCAAAAGTCCAAGTTACTCTTCTGGTGCCAGGAAGGCAGACTTAGCTAGCATGGAAGTTTAGATATGTGCCATTTAAACAGTGAAACAACATGTACAGCAACACCACCCATACGGGGATGGACAGGGATCTAGATTCTCCAGCACCTGTTTCTTTCCACTCAGTTACGGCAGAATATCAGCACAGAGGCACACCATGTCATAAAAGGTTCAAAAATACCACCTATTAATAAATTAGTTTATATATTTATTTCTGTTAATATAGTAAAAAGAAAAAGCAGAACTAGATAAAAACATCACTGAAAAGCGAGGGAGTTTGATCACAGGGTCAAAGGTAGACTATACATATTTTAGCCATGATTTCTATGTTAATTATCTCTGGCAGCAGTGAAGAACAGGCTAGGTGACTTATTTCCAAGTCAGTTAACTTCTGCAATTTTACAGGGAACTAAAGAAGGCAACACTTAACACCTGAACATGCACTTACACACCGTGGCTTCAGAAGCTACCCATTTCTCCTAATTTATGAACCTCCTTGCAATTGTGTGAATATCCCATTTTTATAAATCATGTACTTAGAAAACAAAACCCCCCTCTTGCTTAGAGTAAGATCAATGGATAAAGGGAAATTTCAGCAACACCACCTGAATTAACACAGCCCCATTAAGCTGTGATCAAACAAATAAATTATGAACCTCATCTGAGGCAGGATTACAAAGAACTTTAATGAGGCTTAACTTCATATAAGCGCATGTACAATGCCTACCAGTTGTACTTATAATGCAGCTTCCTCTACAGATAATTGTTATTCAGAGGCACACATATTATGAGCAGGAAAAGGCCATCAAGAACATGAATCTTTTACTTGTTTTGAAGGTCCTACCACCAGTTAATCATCCTCTACAGCAATGAGTATCAGCCTCAGAATCTTTCTGCTAGTGTCAAATTGAGTTTCAATGAAGCACAGAAAGCACCAAGGGTATCAAAGCAATAACCAAAATTCAGCCCAACAATCTACCTTAAGTGAAAAAATATGGCTTGGGACAGATGATTGAAATACCTTCTCCACCATCAGCATAGGGAAGTACATTATAAATCCACACTACTAAGTTTTTATTATGACATTGTGAGATTATAATAAGGATGGTCTTCAGGAATGCATGTGACCTTCTAAATCCCATTTAAAACACTGTGCACTATTTCTTCCTCAAAATATAATCTCCATGCCAATACAACCTTGCTCTTACCTTGCTTAACCTTTCTATTTCTCCTGTTCACCAGAATTCAAATCCTCTTCCTGATGTGGGTGATTATTTTGATTAGTACACATAATGCCACCCAAATTCTTCAGCCATTCCAGCAATTGGAACAAAATCAAAACAAAAGGCAGCATTCACACAAAATTACTGCGCTGCTTATTACCAGCTACAGTTCTAATTTATGTTCCACACTTTGATAATACAAGCCAAGCAGTTCAGCTAGTCCTTCTGTTACAGTAGAAGCATCTCAAACCAATACCAAAATGCCCCAATTTTCACAAATGCAAATTAAGCACTTCACAAATTGGAATTACAGCAATCCCGTTTCACTGAGAAAAAGAGGTATTTGAAAGGTCCTAGAGAACAATAGGTCACAGCTATACACTCTTATAGAGCTCCTACTATGAAATTTTTATTTGTATATGAAGACAGTTATCTGATTAAATGCAAAGAGGGACGAACAGTTATAAAAACAGACAAAGAAAATTCAAGGGTTTCAGCATGACACATCACAAGCTTCAGGTCAAACTGAATGATGAACATGTCTGCCACTGATGCTGCTAATTCAAGCATCTCCGCCCAGTGTTTTCTGCGCAACCAGTCTTGCTGTGCTGAACAACTGTTCGTGGGATAGCACAAAAAACCATACCAGGGAAAAAAATTTGGGTTAAATTAATTGTTACTTTTACACGGAGGTTCAATTTTAAAATTCAGTTCACTGCACAGTTTACAGAAGTATGAGCCTGCAAGGAGTGGAAAGGTGACTATGAAAGATACCATTGTGGAGTGCTATAGCCCAACACTACTGTTTAAAGGAACAGACATCAAACTGTATTTGCTTACAGTCAAGGTGCAATAATTCTCTTCTCCTACACACCACAGCTCTTACTCTCCTGCTTAAAACTGAAGAATCACATCTACTGCACACCTGAGTGACCTGGTCACCTCATGGAACCCACACAAAAGTTCTTCCACCCACTCCCCATTTCCACTACCTGATAACAGCTTATCTACTTCATGCACAACAACATATTACAAAACCATGTCTGCATGTACCAGGAACATTCATTCTGCAGCTGCATGTAGCCCACCAGAAAAAAAATCCCTAAGATCTATACCCCATTCTTGGCAGGCTCCACTCTCAGGAGACATCAAGAATGAGCTGCAGGACAGAGGAATTGCTCTGCCAGGACTCTCACCCCCCTGGATACAATTTTTCTTAAATGCATGGTGGGCACAGATCAAGCTTAGTGCTTATGTGAAAGCACTTAGGCTTTCTACACAGAAAGTGCATCTAACACTTGTTATGAGCACCAGATTTACTACTCATGCACAGAACAAATACGTCAAACAGCCAGCACCAATGCTTCAGAGGATGCGTGTCAGGTACCTACACTGTACAACATACCAGTTAGAGAGCACAGGAGTGAACTACTACACCCATGAAGCAGGTTTTATCACGTAGTGAAGAAGGGGTACCAGCACACTGTCCTGGCTGGTACACAATTAAGACACATGGTTTAATCAAATGTAAAAGCTGGAAATAATCAACTGCTGCCTAGACTAGGACCTACAAAATAAAGATGGCTTCTTTTTAAGTCCATAACCTATCCTTCTCACTGCTGCCCCCCAGAAACTAGATCTTGCTGGAAAAGAATCCAAAAGAAATACATGCTTCCTGCTGGTTATAATACAGTATTAATAATTTTAGGATGACTACATCGGTATCTTTTGCATTTAATATGTATTTTATCATGAAATTAATTTATTGTGAAATTTCAGATCTGTGCATTTGTTTTTCTAAGGTTACAGAATCACAGAACGGTTTGGGTTCAAAACGATCCTTAAGATCATCTAGTTCCAATCCCCCTGCCATGAGCAGGGACACATTCCACTAGACCAGGTTGCTCAAAGCCCCATCCAACCTGCCCTGGAAAACAGCAAAGGATGGAGCGTGTAACACTTCTTTGGGCAATGTGTTCCAGTGTCTCACCACCCTCACAGTAAAGAATTTCTTCCTTATATCTAACCTGAACTTCCCCTGTTTAAGTTTAAACCCATTACCCCTTGTCCTATCACTACAGTCCCTGATGAAGAGCCCCTCTCTGAAATCCTTGTATGCCCCCTTCACATACTGGAAGACTGCTGTGAGGTCTCCACACAGCCTCCTCTTCTCTGGCTGAACAGATCCAATTTTGTCATGATTTCAGGTGGAAATGCACAAATTTGAAATTCCCCAAGCTACTCAGTAAGCAACTGAAATGAAAAGCATTAAGTGATCTATAAGTCAACAACATCCTAAGAATGCTTCAACATGCTAAGAATACTTCTTGTAATATGGGTTCCAAGCTTTCTTCATTGACACTTGGTAGTTCTGATGCTCCTACAGCAGTGTCAGCAAACACACCTCAGCAGAGAATTTAAGAACTTTTTCTCTGGCTTCCCCAGGACTAACAGAAATAGGAAAAGAAGAGCTCAACAAAAAGTAAAGTAAAGCAAGGCTATTTGGGACAAGTTAGGAGAATCTCTAAAAAGTAGAGACAGAGACTATTCGAGAAGGTGCAAAATCAGAACCCAGACTGAACCTGCTGCTGCTTTCCTCAATTGTTAAAAAAGAAATTAAGACTACGATAGAAAGTACCAGACCAGCAACTACGACACACTTGTTTGAGAACAGAAATAGCGTCTTCAGTGCAAGGACAGGGGTTGATGACTGCTACAAAGGGAATGTGAATGAGAAGGTCTACTAAAGCTAATTCTTTGTGTGTACATAACACTGTAAAAAGGTGGGGCTTTGGAAAGTTGTGAAGAGGTGCTTCTGTTCGGAAGTTATAAGTATAGATTTGCATGTGGACAAGATGACTAAGATTACTCATTTGTATTTAAAAAAAACCCATATATATATATACTGCAAAAGGATATGGGTAAAAAGAGCATAAAGCACGATTCAAGCTATGTCCTACTGATCACAATATTATACAATGCACTGCCCAATCCCCCTCCAAATCGAATTCTACCTCATGGGCTGCTTAATTTCCTGTGTTTCTTTCCCTGTGTGTCAGTATATGAAACTCAACTGCAATCACACACCTTAAAATCATTTGGAGTGGACAAGTGAAATTCTAGCCACCACACCTGTACTACCCAGTGCCTGGGCTGCTACTTGTGGGAAAAGAAACAAAAAAATCCTCCCATTAGGTAAAGTTCCTCTACTAAGGAGGAAACAAAATTACTGTCTAAACAGTTACTTCCCTTCCACACACATAATCTTTTGTCCAGAAGACCAGTTGCTGTGTGCGTACTTGCGTAGTTCCTCCCCTGTATCATTCACCACTTGCTCTTTTTCCCAACTCTTCTCCCAAGCACAGCTTTTGCACTAACATTCCTAGCCTTTGTTCATTCACATTGTTTTACACCTCCTCACCTTTTTAATTTATTACTGAAACAAGTTTTGACCAGAGTCTTAGCACTGTATATTAAATATTCTGCTTTGTCCACTGGGAAAGTCCCGGGAATTGCTGAATTTCAGCCAGATGTATTGTAACTCATTTTGTCTCTTAAACATTTGCCTTCCCGAAGTTCAGCAGATGCCTTAGAGGACTCTCTCAGCATTTCAGACCTGACATCAGGAGCTCCCGAATGTACTCAAAACTCAGTTTCATTGTGTTAAGCTCAATTTTGTTGATGTCCCAAAAGTACTACCTGATGTCACTGACAACTCAGTACACCTTATTCCTGCTATTGTTACTACATTACACAACAGACAAGGTAGAATCCTTTCAGATGCTTTACCCTATATTCATGTAACAGTTCCATCAGTGTTTTGCAATTTCTGTAGTTCAATGACTTTCTTCTCTTTTCATTCTCCCCAAGCTTTTACAGTGTCAGACCCTTTCATTCCTTTTTTGAGGGTCCTTTACCTAAATTTATTCATTCTGCTGATCACTGAGAGTTAAGTATTACTGGTACTAGCAAATTAACAGGCAGACAGAAAGAAGCCTCTTATCCCTCATCACAGCAAGATACAGGAAATTCCCTCCTTAACATTATAGATTTTCATATTATCATTTTTCTTATTACAACCAGGCTCAGTTGCTACATGGCAATTAATATTCTAGTTGTGAAGTTCACAGTTCCATAAAAACCCAACACATCTCTATTGGATTGACATGGCTCACCTTGGCATACCAGTGTCTTTATTTCACATACTGCCTTCCTGTCCAACAGCTGTCACTAGAAAAGCCAGCCCAATACTCTCCTTTACTGCAAAGGATTTAATGAAAAACACAGAGACCAATTCTTTGTTTAAGGTAAGATTAGTTCCTATAACTATAAAAGATAAAAAGAACAAGATAAGAGAGGAAAAGCAATAAAATCCACTGTACAGCAACAGGGTTTTCCTTTTGCCAAAAATATTACATGAGTAACTGTATTACTAATACAACTCTTTTCCTACAAGAATAAGTAAACCTTGCAAACTTCCTCTCTGCCACACATGCACTTCAGGCAAGGCAATCATTTGAGATCAGACAACTAGAAAACCAAGTTTTCTATAGAGACAAAGGCACTCCACAGATTTTTTTTCCAAAACACCATTTTCAGAACATTTCTGGCTTCTCACTCAACTTCACAGCTGAGCTGACTGAGAGTGAAGTAAACAGTATTTAGCTCAAGACATTACAAAGAATAATGCTATAATGGATGGAACCTAGCTGAGGGTCAATTCCCAGTCATGACTAAGAGACATATCAAAGTATGGGTTTTGTCAAAGTGTTTTCAGAATATATGTTTATGTTGATTATGACTGCCAGAAAGAGGCAGGAAAAACATAGATGTGCAGTTGTTTTATGACCTTCATACTTGACCACACCAGGGTGCCTGGCCAATGCTCTCTGCGTGGACAACAGTGAGATCATGAGAAACTGCACGGCTCCATGAGTAAACAGACACAGAGCTGGCATAAAGCCCGTTGTTTTTCTAAGAGTATAAAAGCAGGACCCTCTTGCAGCCAAATCCAAAGCCTCATCTATGGCTGGATGCACTGCATAGGAATTTTCCCAGTTACCTGAGATTCCTGGCATTGGCTGCCATGGGGCTTCCCAGCCTGAAGTGTAGGCCTGGATGATGATTAGGTGGTAACTGGTGATGTTTTTCTCCTTGATCTCTGTTCTCTCCATGTAGTAATGAACTGATGCGCTGCTAATTTTCCTCTGTGCTTTACATATATATATATATGATTTACCTTATTGTACTTATTCACTATATATAGAGAGATATATACCCAATTTGCATTTGTGTGCTTGTTTAATAAACTGCACGTTACGGCAGCTCATGTGTGGTCATTTTGTTGCATACCCTGCCTGTCAGCATAACACATGTGGCAGGGAGTTTAGTCTAGGATGCTGGAAAAGTTCATTTTCAGACTAGGTCATACCACTGTTGTTCCACTGCAGATACAGTTTTGGAAGTCTGAAATATCTGGAGATGCGAAGTTGCAATGTTCTTACCTATCTGGAGAGGGTCTTTGACAGCTCTCACCCGGAACAGCTGCTCCCCTCGCTGGAACTCATCTGCACTGCCATTCGCCAAACATGAGTACAATCTGCAAGAGAAACAGAGAACATGTCAAGATCAGTCTGGTTTGGAGAAACTTTGCAGTTTTATGCTCTTGTATTCTTTGTTGACATGTTTTCTTGAAAAATCCTTCTATCTTCATCTTTAAGATGAAATCCAGCTCTTTTCTGCCATTTGTCTATTCAGTTCAACCATAAAAATCACTAGTCTCTTCCTGAGTTTGTGTATAACCACTGGCATTTCTAGGAATTTTAGCCTAAGCCTTCAAAATACAAATTCATTCATAGCCTAAAATTAAGCTCCTCTATACAGTATAATATCAATTCAAGGTCCAATGTTAGCATGCCACAGTAAAAGCTCCTTGTATTTTTAGATGAGTTACCTGCATCCTCACTTGAGGTTTTTTTTTTTACACCTGTGTTCATCAGAATAATTAACATGTACAACCTGCTGGTTTGCTGTGCTCCCCCACAGGTGATGTTACAAATTACATCAGCACTTCTGACATTACCTCCCCCATTTGATACCAGCACCTTAGATGAATGCATCCAAGAACTTTCAAGATGATTCTTTCTAAAAGAGTGTAATATCACTACTTTGTAGCAAAATTCTGAATGCACAGCCACACAGGTAGGACCCCTATAGTATAAAAGCTTCATTAAAAAAAAAAATCCAACTTCAGTAAAAGATCTAAAAACACGAAATTTTTTACCATGTACTCACACAATTTATGTGGAAACACAGTAAATAGTCATTTCTGTGTCCATTCTGATCACTGATGCAATCGCAAAGTCTGATTTTTCTACTTACACCAATAAAGGGCTTGCACAGCATACTGAGGGCAATTTCTGAGCCCAGTTAAAGATCTGACTCTAGCAACAGATTCAAATTGGAAAGAATACTGCGTAAAACTAACATAAGGAGAGAACTCTACGAACTAGCTCTGTCAGGCAAATTAAAGGGTGCATTTATTCTGCTACCATTTACATACACAATCTGCAGAGGTACATGCATGCAGGGCAGCTCATCCTGAAACAAACCCCCATATCATAAAATAGCCTCCAGTAAACCACCCATGCATTACAAAATGCATGAGAAGAGCAGAAGCAACAAATATATGGGACATCAAATGGACAATGATTCTCCTCTAGGGAACAGAACTTTTCCTTAAGCACCAATAGAGCAAAACCAGTATTAATTACCTGATATCCTCCTCATTTTCTGGGAAACTCCAGAAGGCAATTCTAAGCTGCAGCTGCTCAGGCACTGGAGGATAAACTTTCTCCACCACCTCAAATGGAATGTGAAATGCAACCTGCTTTGCAGACAATTCCACCAATGGGATCACCAGCCCATCTAGAAAGGCGAGGAACAAAATGCAATTAGACATTCAGACAACAAAACTCAGGAAAGGCTGAAGAAATCAGAGCAGGAAGCTCTTCTACCTCCTTTCTTACCTCACAAAGTTCAAGGAACAATTTTGATAGACAGTATAAGGCAGCACCAGAATTTTCTAAAGAATTGCCTGACAATCTTATGTTTGCATTCAGCATCCTAGGGCATGGGTACACATGCCTAAAAGAGAAGTCCTTCAGGAGAGCTATGTTAGCCCAGCAGACATCAGTGACTCAAACTTTGTCTCCTGATACAATTGAAGACATTTAGCAAGACTTAAGGTAACCCAATATTTTTCAAACATTTCTGTTACAATATGGCAGCAACATCCTGTGAATGTCAGGTGATTACACAGAAAACTATTCAAGTGTATATGCACAAGACAGCATGGAAAGGTGTCCTGAGTTCAGCAGTAGCAGTCAGCAAAGGAGGTTACAGTGGGACATCTCAAGCAAAAAAAAATTCTTTGTTAAAACCATGGGGTGACCCATGGCGTATACCTCCTGTATCTTCTCTATCGAGCAGTAGGATGCCTTTTGTTAATAGAGACGTGCTGGTACACGTGAGGAGCTGGATAAATCAGACAGATTGTCTCTCAATTGTTTGAGCTCCTGGGACAGTTTTTCCACAGCTGAAGTGATGGAAGGGGTGAGACTGTCTTCGAACTCCGAGTTAATGAAACATTTCATCCACTGTTGGTGATGCTGTATCATTCCAGGTTACTGCTGCCAATGAGTGGGCATATGATGACGGTGCATTCCATGTAAATTTCCACCACATGGGTCGTGCACATTTGACTTCATCTGGATCTATGGGTCCTTTCCCAGCATCTGGCTTGCAATAGATCATCCATAATGGCTGATTCCCTCAGAGACTGGATGCATTTCTCTAGAGTAGTCCACTTGGCTGAACGACTCATAACATCATACTCGTATGGAAAGCTTTCTTTCACAGCTGCCAAGAGCCACTTCCAAAGGCTGAGGGACTGTTTCCCTTTTGCAGTCACTTTGTCAATTCCTCCTTCCCTAGCAAGTGATCCCAGCTGCTTGACTTCCCTGCCTTCTAGTTCATGATCATCAACCCCACTGTCCCAGCATCAGAGCAACCAGGTGATGTGCTCTCCTGGTTGATGGATAAAATCTTTTTGCATATTCTGTAGCTCGGTTGAGGTCCAGGGTCGAGAGGTCACCTCTTCTTCCTCTGATTCACATACTAATAACTCCTGGTCAGATGCTGTCAGTGGTGAGTACATTGTTTCTTCATCTTGCTTCATCTTTCTTGCCTCCTTTTTGCTTTTCCCCTTGTGTACAGGGGCAACCAATATTGATACGAATTGGTCCTCTGATTTAGCTGCAGTGATTATCACTGTGGTTGGAGTGGCTGCAGTATCTGTTGTTGGGGTTTGGGTAGCTGCTGTACTTGTCACTGGGGCTGGTGTAGCTGCTGTGCTTGGAGCTGGAGTAGCTGTGCTGTCTGCTGCAGTCAGAGTTTGAACAGCTGCTGTACTTGTCGCTGGGGCTGGTGTAGCTGCTGTACATGGAGTTCAAGTAGCTGCATTATCTGTTGCAGTTGGAGTTTGAGTAGCTGCTGTATTTGGAGTTAGAGTAGCTGCACTGTCAGTTGCTTTGCCATCAGATACAGGGACATTTTTTTCCCTTTGAAGGTGCTGGATAGTGTTGAACTCTGTAAGCATAGGCCAAGCCCCAGCACGTTGCCATGATTTGTCCCTCTCTGGTATGACCAGGATGACAACACACCTCATTTAAGTGTTTTACTAATTTTTATGGATTTTGCACTTGTTCAGTGGTGAAATTCCAAAGCAGTGGAGGGGCCCACTGGCCTAAATACTTGCCCATATTATCCCACACACCCTGCCACTCATGACTGTCCAGCCTTGGGGAAAATCTCTTGGTCCTCCTATATCGTCGTCTAACCCCAGACAAGGCCCAAACCCAACTCTGCTGAACTCTTGAGATCAGACAAAATGGTCGTGGGGAAAAACAGCACTCTATGCATGCCAACACAGTGATCCCCATCACAATCAGCAGGCAGGTCTCAAGGGTACTCAAAGGCCATTCAAAACCTTCAGAACTCTCAAATGATGCTGTAAACGGTCTGGGGGGGGAGCTGGGAACATAAAAGGATGCCTCCTTCACAGGTTAACCAACCAAGGAGTGGAAAAAAGATGTGTAATTCCTAAACACTTCTATTATATACCTCCCAAAGTATAGAGGTGGTGACCACACTGGGAACCCAAGCCGGATTAGTTTCATGATCAATGATTCTATTGTATTACAAGTCATTACCACAAAGCACAATCAAACAAGAACCTTAGCCCAAGCCCCTCGCTGAAAAACACTAACACAGCAAACACCGGCTGTAAGGTACGACATGCTGAAACTGTGAGATCAAGAGCAACAACATTGAGAGCCAATAAATCAGCATTGTGACGAGTGACTATTAATCCAAAAAAATGAATGCTTATCACAAATATGATTAG
>JARCZZ010028227.1:0-40125 GCA_030323915.1 Brotogeris chrysoptera | reverse complement strand
TTGGTCAGTTTGGGTCAGGTGTCTGTCTCTGCTTCCTCCCGGCTTCCCCTCCTCCCTGGCAGAGCATGAGGCTCAGAGAGTCCTTGGTCAGAGTAAACATTACTGAGCAACATCTAAAAACATCGGTGTTATCAGCGTTGTTCTCAGGCTGAAAGTCAAAACCATAGCACTGCCCCAGCTACTGAGAAGGAGAAAAATGACTGCTGCTGCTGAACCCAGGACAATCTTTCAGAAGTACAGAAAATGCTTGAAATGCTTCTGATTACATGCACTTATCATAATCCATCCCTTTTCCAGATTTACTCCAGCAGAGAGGCCACCCTTTAAGTGACATGTAACATTTCTTATTTTATTGCCTGTTGCTGGGTGGGTTATGGAAGAGAAACCCTTTAATGAGAATTGTTTGCTAAAGCATGAGGCTGTTCTGGTAAATCCTGCCTGCTTTTCTGTATTTCAGCTGTGTGGTTTTGGTGGTGTGTTTCACACACTAGGCAGGAAACAGCAGACTGGAGTACTGTTGATGCTAGAAGTGCAGAGTCCATTACACGCGATGTCAGACATTTCTGACAAATGTTCTGACACTATCAAACCTTTTATCAATTTAGGAATAACCTTGTCACAGTAATCTGTCAAACTGTTCATACAGCTAAAGGAAAACAAGTCATCATAAGCTGTACTGTAGCTGAGTAAATAAAACATAAAAATTGCTATTGGAAAACTTTATTTTGGTGAGTTTCTGATCCTCAGCATTTGATTTAAAAAGTGTCCAGCATCAAGCTCTTTTTTGCAGCGGGAAGCTGTTGGCTTCCACTGAACCATTTGGGACCCTATAGACTCTGTCAAAGTTTACATCGAAAAAGAGTGAAAAGGAATGTTTAGCAAGCAAGAATCTGTTGTTCTTTTATGTGTGTATCGTTTCCTGGATTTTTAAAAACAGTGAGTAAAAGAACTTATAAAAATGGACCTTGGCCTTTTTTAACCTGTCTTGAGGTTTTCCATTTATTTTATTTATTCATCACTGGAACTTACAGGTCTAAAATTGTGATTATTAAATGTGACAAGGCTGTGATTATTAACTATTTCTTTAAATATTAGTTAATATCACGTCATTAGCATTTATTTTTCTGACATGCAAAGTCTGCTGGTGCAGTGGTGCACGCCATTATACGTGTATCTTCCCAGTCAAAATATGCTTTTCATCAAAAGGAAAGATAATCAACCTTAAGATGTAAAATAACAGATTATAAACAGGAAAATGTGAGTGATATGTCACTGGAGAAGCAAAATATAAATTATTATCTTTGAAATATTCATAGCCTGTCACTCTCATTTTCATGCATGGTTTTATATTTCATCCAGAAGAATTCCAAAATTCTTTTAAAGGCACACACAGATGGTGATGTCCCCTATCATTATACTGGACAGATCCCATTCTTACCAACTACACTTTGGTGCAGATGGATTGGAAGGAATCTCATGCATATATTAAGCATTTGAGCTTTCATTTTCATTTCAAAAACTTATAGTCTGTCTCTCAAGATTTTGGTCCTTCTGTCCGTATCTCTTTACATGTTTGCACTGAAGATAACTTTGGCCTAATGTTTTTTAAAGGATAAAGTAAGTTTTAAAGGAGAGAAAGGGAATATGGGAAAAGTGGCTTAAACCCCCCAACATTTGACTGAAAAGCCTTGGTCATTGCCTTGTCCATCTCCATTCAGTCATGAATTTTTCATGACTGAAATTTTTCAGTCTGTAGTCTGAAAGATAGCTACTTCAAACTTCAAACATCTGATAGTTTAAACTTACTTATGTGTTTGTCCTGACCTGGTTGTCTCCCCTTGCATCTGTCATGTACCTTCAGAAATCTATTCTGTGTACTTCATTCCTGTTTGGATTAGTTAACTTGTCACCCTTCAAGTTTTGACTTCTTTGTGGTCCAGGGTAAAATTAAAGGATGAGTTAGAACAACAAACAGTAAAGACATCTAAACCTAAAAAGCATTAAGTATGCTGCTTAGGCCGACTCGTGAAGAAGATGAGGCAGAATCTACCAGACAAATGGTTTTCCAAGTATGGGAAATACCTACTGAATCACGCTCGTCCATGAGTGTTGCTTTCTCTAAATAGCTTCTAGATCTATATTTTGTTCAGATTATTCAATGCTTTGAGTTTGATTCCTTTTTTGGAGGGTGTGTTTAATTTTTTTAGTTGGTTTTTGGCTTTTTCTTTTTTTTTTTTTTTTCTCTTGATGGCATCCTCGTTGTCTCCTTGACAGGAGTGTGAGATTTTTAGCCTGTCATTTCATTCTGAATCTCCTTGGTTTTGTCCCACGGAACATCTGAATAAATATTCAGGTTGCTACTGTTTGGATTCTACTGAAGGGCTAGCCTCAAGGATAATGTAACTGAGGTTATTCATTGCAAATACACACATTACTTAAATACTAGACTATTTTTGAAATGAACTGTGTGCCTCCACAGAGAACTGCTGAGTTCATTGAGGTTTCAGAGGGGTTCAAGGTGCCTTTCAGGACAGGGTCTCGTTAATAGCTGCAATAAGTACAGCATTTTCAATTTGACCAAGCTTTATAGTAAGTTTGTGATGGCTATTTCTGCCACGTGTTAGGGCAGCAAGAGTTTCATGTTCCTAGCTATTTTTATTTTCCGTTTATGAAAATAAGAAGTCCATATTATGTGAGAACTGATGAAATGAAGGTGTAGGGAAAATAAATTCCCTTCCTTTCCTTTTTTTTCCTGCATTATAATGCTAATAAAAATAATTAGTGTGAACTATAAATAAACCTTTATAAATAAATTGAAGGTTAACAAAAAGAAGATTCCCATAGGCATCTCAAAACCAAAAAGACCAAAAGAATGCCTGGAGTAAATCCTTTGTTCAAAAATAAAGTCAGACCAAATTTGTATCCAGTGTAAACTGGTGTTGCTATCCTGGCCCTGGTGAAGACAAAATCCAAACTATCTGAGATGTACATAGCAGTGGCATGTTAGCCTGTGTCTGCTTCTGTATTTTTAAGAAGTAATCTCTGGAGACTTAAGGGAATTTACTGTGCTCTGTAACCTTGTGTATGTTAAAGCAAGGTGCACTGTGGCTTCAATAATAATTCAAATAGAACCACATAATCTATGTCTCTCTTGTAATTAATACCAGGTGACACTGTTCTGTGATATAGCAAAGACTAAAAGGGCATGAAGGTGACAGTGCTGGTTCAGTAGGATTAGCTCATATAAGAACCATGTAGCATCATACAAAGTAGTTTCTGCTTAAATCTTAGTGGGTGTTTTGGTTAGGTGTATCCTGGTAACATGAGAACTGCGAATGACTGAAGCCTGCTGAAGAGATCAGTCTTCATGGGAATCAAAGAAATGTCCACACTCGAAGGTGAAGAGAAAAACTTCCAACAGCTCAGATTTCAAGTAAAATTGGGAAAGCAAAGTCTCAAGAAGGGTGTACTGTTGGGCCAAGCACAGCAAAAGCATCCTGCTGGACTAAATCTGTTGATTCAAAGCCATGAGGGCTACAAGAATTTGTTTCTCTCACTTGTTAATGAGTGTGTTCTTGCCTTGGGGTTGGCATTTGCCCACCTCTTGAGTCTGTCCAGGTCCCTCTAGATGGCATCTTTTCCCTCCATTGTGTTAACCACACAACACAGTTTAGTGGTTTTGGCAAACTTACTGAGGGTGCCTCGATCCCACAAGGATGCTAAACAGCACTGCTCCCAGTACCGACCCCTGAGGAACACTCACTTGTCTGGTTTCCACTTGGACATCAAGCTGTTGACCACAACTCTGGGAGTGCGACCATCCAGCCAATTTCTTTATCCACTGAGTGGTGCATCCATCATATCCATGTCTCTCCAGTTTAGAGACCAGGATGTTGTGCAGAACAGTGTCAAATGCCTTGCACAAGTCCAGGTACATGATGTCAGTTATTCTTCCCTTGTCCACCAATGCTGTGGCTCCATCATAGAAGGCCACCAAAAGCCATGTTGGCCCTGTGGATGTGTCTCATGAAGTCCCATGGGCTTATAAACCTTCAGATTCCTTAGGTGATCTTCATCTGAGATGGTTCTTCATTCTTGCAGTCCCTGTGACTGGGCAGAGTGTCTGTAGCTCTTACTGGTGAAGATCAAAACAAAAAAGTTCTTTGTATTATGGACTATTCCTAAAAGTATATTGAGAGGGGTAGGAAAGAGAAAAGAAATAAATTTCAAGTTAATACTTGAAAGTCAAAATGCCTTTGATCAGGGACTAAACAGTGAACATTGAGGATGTGGGAAGTAGACATAAAAGCAGAGGAACGTAATGCTGTGGGGCATGATTTGTTAATTCTTGCACTGAAGACATCTTCGCAGTGATAGTGCTTATTAATGCTGTTAGAAACATTATGAGGTTACTCTCTGGGTCTGAAATGGTACAAAGAACTTGTATGTATTCTGAGCAACATCTTGGTTTCTGAAATCAGTTGATTTGCAGTTTTGTACTCAGATATATAAAAATTACATCTTTGCAGTGTGTAAATATGGGCATGCACAGGTTTTTTCTTCTTTACCTGATATTAAAAATTATTTGTATATTTATTCTCTATTAAAATAATCTACAAATATCTTTCATTGCTTAAAACCAAGCATTAAAGTTGCCTCAGTACACAAGGAACTGGTCTTCTTAACTAGCCTTTTTGTCAGGGAAAACAAATTTAGGTCAGCAAATGCCCACAGCATTAGAGAGAGCTCCAACTGGGATGTGAACATTCCCATTGTAAGGAAGAAAAGCAGAAAAATGACCTGTGTAAAGTAATAAATGATCACCTGCACTCTTGTTTTGAGTGTGCCCATCTTTCCACTGGACTGTGGCGGAGTGCCAGTGAGGGTTTCTCATGTCCTTTCAAGTTGGATGAACCTGATTTAATGGAAGATAGGGGAGGAGGCAGCGTTCTCAGATACTGCTGCAGAAAACGTTTTGTCTGGTGAATTTTAATTAAAGTTGTTGGCAGGGAGGGGGGAGTTAGGGTTTGAGAAACCACCACCACCAAAAAAACTGCAAAAAACCCCCCGAAACCCACACCAAATCACAACATATCAGAGAACTGCTAACAGAAATATTGAGTCTTCTGTACATCGGTGTGAAGGGCATGATCATTAACAGCTGCTTGGTTTGCTTACTGTGCAGGAGGGGTGTTGAGACAGAAAGAGGGCAAACGCACTTAATGAACTGCTTCTGACCTGTTCTGACGTGTGTGTGTTTCTAGTTTTTCCCGTATCTTCTCTCCTCACTTCTTCAGCATTTTTTGTGTGCAGCCAGCCAACCATGGCATCATCATCCATCCATAAGGCTATCGTTTTCGTATTGATGGAAGCATTTAAGAGTCTGAAAGCGCTCATGGCCAAAAACTGTCCAGTGCACAAAGAGGTCCTGCCCCTGCATGTCTGTCACAAATGCCTGGTTTCGTAATGTGTGTGTTGCTCTGTAGAAGAGCCTTCAAGACCATGGGACTGTTGAGAGTCTGAATTTTCCAGGCCCTCAAGGCATTCTGTAAAACCGATGCTCAGTTTCTGCTTTCCGGTGCTATGTGCTGGTGGTTTGACAAAGGATCTTTCAGTGCTGCCCTTTTGAGTCCTTCCCTGGTGCTTTTGGTTGGGTGGGTTTTTTGGTATTTTATGTTTGGTTTTTTTTTCCTTGGTTTGTTTTATGTTTGTTTTGTTTGTTTAGGTGTTTTGTTTGCTTTTACTAATGGGAGTAATGGCAATGAAAGTTCAGGTCATGCCTGGTTCTTCTGTTTCGAAGTTCATCCATGACTTCCAGATATGACTGCATTTTTGCTATTTCTTCTCCTAAATTCTGTGGTGTCAAGTTCAGTGCGTCTTTCTGATTTGTTGTCCTTTGAGAACTCATAGCTGTATTACATGTGCAGAAAGTGGAGAAGAAGGTAGGAAGTTCTCCGACTGGAATGTGGTTTATATTCCTTAAGAGTCACAGACTTTCGGGAGAGGACG
The DNA here is from genome assembly GCA_030323915.1 of Brotogeris chrysoptera. NCBI lineage: Eukaryota > Metazoa > Chordata > Aves > Psittaciformes > Psittacidae > Brotogeris > Brotogeris chrysoptera. Next base: position 34,116 of record JARCZZ010028227.1, on the reverse strand, counting down.
TAGCCACACTGTTCGTGTTCTGACATTTGTGTAGCAGAATTGTTTGTGTAACCTTTCTCTAGAAGGTATGAGGCAGATAACGTTGAGATCTGTTTAAGTGATACATTGTCCTACAGCTTTGCTTGAAGAAAACAATACCAGCTTAATAGTATATACTCTCCTACCCCCCCCAAACAGGAATAACCTGGGCGCTGCTTCCAGCTAATGGCAAGAACCTCAGAGCATGCCTGTATTTCTGTGTAAGGGGAAGTGGCGGGCCAGCTTTGGTGGAAAAGCTATTGACTATTATCAGCACAAAAACAAAAATGTCATTGTGTTCAGCTGCTTGACTTTCCCATACCGTTCCAAACAAGCATCGACAAGAGCTCTGTGCTATGCAGCATGCAATGTCCTTCATTCCAAGTATGTGGTAACTTCCTGGAATGATTTCTATGAGAAGCACTGCATTAGATTTGTGTTAAACACTGAAAAGTCTTTAATTCTTTTAAAAGATGATCACTCGAGAGGGAATTTCTTAGAATTTTTTGCAGCTACGTCAGAGGTTTTATGTCTGTCTCATTATAAAATGGAGACAGGCAAGAGGGAATGTTTTCAGCCTAATTTTTAAAAGATGTTGATCTGACAGAGAAGGTTTTTCACTTTCTTTGGGTGTGTATATTCTGTGTCCCTATCACGAACTCTGGGGAAAGGGAAGACCTCTGGCTTCTGGTTCTCTTGGAAAGCACCTAGCTGCAGCTCTGGGGGCAACCCCCGATAAACTAACGAAGGTAACAACCGTGTGGAAATATAGGTTGTATTCTGAAATAAGTTTGCTGCCAACAGATACCCAGCATCATATAAGCTTCATGGAAACACTGAAGTCTGTTCAAGTAGCAGTTATTACAGGATCACAGCCATGTTATTGTTTCAGTGAAATACAGGTAATAAGTGCAGCATTTATGACTATTACTGCCTGGTGATCGCATAAAAAAGCCCCAAACAGACATGCTTTCCTTACTTCAGCTTCCCAGTTCAGCATTTCCATATGCTCCTGGGGTTATAATCCAATTATAAAACTTCAATTATTTTCTGTAATTCACCGATTCATGAAAACTATTAACTTTTTAGCTTCTCTATAGTAGGGAATTAGTAATTAAAAGGGATAAAATAATCCACAGATTCATAGAATTTAAGATCCAGAAGAGACCAAAGGATAGTCTACTATTATTTCCTGCTCAATTCAGGTCCTTAAATTCCCCTTATTTTCTCCTGGAATGAATATAGCATTTGTTATGATGTAAAGAAAATCTGCCAGAAAAGTACCCACTCTGGATCTGAAGATATGAAAGCAACAGCAAACTAATAGTTTGTTCCTGTTAACCACGTTAACCTGGTCAGAATTTCAGATCCACTTCCAAGTCAACTTTCTGGTGTTTTTACCAGTTGGTTCTGGTGTAATCAGTTTAAAGACCTTTCAGGGCCTTTCCCTCTTCCTTTGTCCTCCTCCCAGAAGTACTATAATCAAGTCATTTTCAGGCTTTTTCCTTTAATAATCAAGATAGATGGAGCTGTTTTAACTCTCTGATTATAAGACAGCCTTTAGATAATTTCATCAATGAGAGAGTCATTTAAATGTTTTTTTAAACTTATTGTTTGAGGTTAAAACTAATTTCCCTTTTCATATTTATGGGGTTTCATATTTATTCATATTTGTTATTATGTGCAGTTTATGTATCCATATCTGTTTGTATACGTCCTTAAGTGGATGGAACGTATCACTGGAACATCTGTGTTCCTAAGCAGGAGAGATGATGCTCAAAAGCTGCTGTGGTGTGCCGGCAGGAGTGTAAGGTGCAACATGCACTCTGTTGAGATCACAGTACGCTGGTACTGGCATTATGTCAGAAGCAGAAGCTCATTTTTTCACCTCCGAGGTTTTGATTAATTGTAAACCAGGTGTCTGTCCATTGTCGGCTTTGCGTAACAAAAATCCACAGAATGGGAAATTGCAGCACTGTGGAAGGTTTATTTTTAAAAGTAAGAATTTTGGATCTAAGCTATAGTTAATTTTGTAGACCTTATTTTCTCTCTTAATCTTTAATGTTCTCCTAATCTTGAATGTTTCTTGCCCTATCTGCTTTACCTAAATCAACACCAAATTTGGGATTGTCAGTTGAATGGAATATGGCTATGACATTTTTTAATTACTCTGCAATAACTTAGCACAAATATTTAGATATTAAGTTTATTAAGTGTTTTATGAACTGCATAAAAAATGAATTCCTATCACGTATACAAACGTGCAGCCTGTTGAAGAATTCATATAGGGCAGTCTCTTGATTCTCAGAATAAAATGAACATAAAGCAATTGCTTCTAAATGGAAAGGAAAACTAGTGGCTATGGTGAAACATAATGGAATATGACCTAGTCATTGGTGGGGTTTAAATCAAAGCATAGCAGTATGTTCGTACCATGATTTTGCTCAATGCCTAGCATAAGAATTAGAATAAAGAAGTGATTGATTGCAGGTCTTAGAGACATGGGAGGCAGTCTATAACGATACAGCTATTAAATACTGTCAGAACTTTTAGGACTTCTGATTGTTTCATCTCTATTTTCAGCAAGTTGTAAGAAAAAAATGGCTTTGCTGTAACATGGATTTGCACTTCTTAGTTCTTCTTAGGTTCCTGTATTTGTTTGTTGGCTCTTACTACACTTACATATAGAGAGACAAGAAAGTTCTCTTAATTATAAAACCACATCACTTGCCCCTTCTGTGCTGTTCCCATGGTGTCGGGGACATGGGGCTGCTGTTGGGTGAGCACTAGCAGCTGACGTTCCCACTGCGACTGGGTAAGTAGAGCTTTACTAGCCAGCATATGAGGTGTTTTGTGGTGACGAATAGGTGGGTTAGAGTGGCTAGAGTGACTAGAATACACTGCAACTCCCTATATGATGATGTCTGTCAGGAAAGTTTAGTGTGTACTAGTGTATGCTGAGCCAGCTACGTGGAACAGACTTAAATTCCTTGTCCTCCCTCATTCTTTTTTTCCCATGATCTGCCCTCACTCCCTCCTGTAATGCAGTCTTCCTCTAAAAACGGTTATTTCTGCACATAGTAGTAGTAGTCAGTATCCTCATTTGCTAGGTAGATGCTGGTTAGCAGTGCGAGGGTATTGATGAGAAAGCACATGTTAAATCTCCCTTCGGAGGCTGCCCTAGAATTGTTACAGCTCATGTACGTGTGACATTTTAATATCTCTGCAAAGACTTCTGAAAGGGATTTTTAAAGCACTGTGCCACTAGTTAGTAGCTGTCACCAGTGTGCGAGGCACACTCTCGGTGGAGAATTTAGCAGCCCCTCTGTTGCACCTGGAGTTGAAATGTCGCCAGGTAAATACAGCTCTATTCTTTCAGACTGCCAAGTCACGGCAGGACCGTGTAGGTCTTGGGAGGTTGAGCCTGGGAGAAGGATCCCTGCGCTCTCAGCAGAGTCCCAGGGCTGGGCTGCAGCAGGCTGTCTGGTGGGGACGTGCAAGCGAGTTCAACATGCTGAGGTTTCATGGGTTTTGGGCTGTGTGCCAGCAGTAGAGTGCTCAAGCAAAGTGCTCATCGCCTCCTAATGAGGTAGCCCTCCAGTCTTGCTATCAGGAGGTATGCAGCTGGTCTGCTTAATAGTATTTAGTAACAGTATGTGCAGTAAAGTATGCTCTCCTGTTACACAGAAATCCACTAATGCTGGCATCAAGATTGGTGGGTAATTCAATCACACCCACAAAGATGATATTAACATAATATTAAAGAGCTGTGCAGACTAGCAAAAGACAGGAAATTACGGAGTTCATGCTTGAAACTTTATCCTTAACTCATCCATATTGTGCCGAGGTATTTGGAAATTTCCATAGAGCTTGTGATTTTATGGAGCCTACAGTGGGGTGGATTGTCCTGTTTGTCTGCAGAGGATTTCCTCAGCTAACATCAGCCAGCATTAGTGAGAATTATATAAAGAAATCCTGGCACAATTTACAGAGTGTAGCTGGACAACGTGAGCTTTAAATATGAGTTTCTTGGCTTGGGCGGTTTACCCACCCCAGCACTTCTGAAGTGCTGAGTTAGGCTTTAGCTGTGTAGACTTATTTCAGACCAAGTTGCAGTTCGGTAGCTAACCCCTTTTCCCGATTTCAGAACTAATTTTTAGGTCTCTTTTGGTTTTCGGTTTGGTTTGGGTTTGGGTTTTGTTTGTTTGTTTGTTTTTGTTCAACAGCCACTAAAAAGATTTTGTTTTGGTTTAAATTTACCTTTGGATTTAATGGCACCGCTCGTATTTATTTGAGGTAAATTCACTGGAACTAAGCTGAATTGTACTTTAAAAAAATAGAAGAAAGAAAAAGAAAGCTCTATACCCATCTTCGGGCCTTATTCATATTTTCCCTCATTTTTGGTGCTGCAAACTAGTAATGCAACTCAGTAAGCAAGATTAACTTCATCACATGAAAATGCTTTGTTAGAAATAGAAGAAAAGGTGCAACTACCCCATCTTCTTCCTCATGGCTTCCAGTTCGCCGTTGTACACTTCTGTACCAGCAGGGACAAGGGGAAGTTATTGCATGGGTCAAGGAGGAGGCAGGAGGGTCAATTTACAGTCTATACACAAGATGCTTATATAGAGGTTTAAGCTCTTTTGTGAGTACAGTCATTTTATTTTACATTGCCGTCAGAGTCACCAAGAGCTAAGGGGAAAATTGTCACTCCAAGGATGGAGTGACCCGGCAATCAAACATGAGACTCTGTATCTCCTAGAGATAGTGAAGCCAGCAAGTACACTGCTTGCAAGGCAGCGAAACCTGCAAACAGTACAGCACCCAGGTATTTTTTCAGCTCCTCAAGCAGGTTTTGCAGGCTATGCTAAAATGAATTCTGGCCTTGGATATCCTCAGATCAGGGCTCAAGTAAAACCAAGAACCTAAGGAGCTGGGCAGGAATGCTGCCATGTCTGTCTCTGTGGTGACCAGGGTGGTCATTAATGGCCATGCATAGAACAGTAGGATTGCTTATCCTAGGGGAAATCAATTTTCTGCAGAGGTCTGGGCTTGTCAAAAGTAGAAAATTTCTACTGAAGGGGGAAGGGGAGACAATATTGGCAGAGCAGGGATCAGAAATTGCAAAGGCTGCAAAATTGAGGGAAGACTTGAAATGGTTTCTATTCAAGGTAGATTTGGTTGGGTTGGGTTTTTTTCCCCTCGTCAAAATTGCGCAAGTCTTGGAGGTGAAAGAATGACTGGCTTCTGAAGAAGCTCTGGGATGGAGAGCATTGGGAGGTTGAAGAGGGGTTTAGACGTTTAGTGATTCTTTATTTAACGTGTGTTTTCCTTTTAGATGTAGGACAGACATGGAGAACTGAATCAGAGCTGTGTATTGCAGATGCTCCTGGGATTTAGAGCCATGCAGGGAAACCCGGGATTAGGTTAAAGCCATCTGAAGTAGCCCCGTGTTTTCCTGCAGGAGCAGCATGGCTCTGGTGTGGAGGGGTCCTTGTATTCCTCACCATGTATAGGTGTAGTTGGAAACCCAGAATAAGGTAATATTCTTCTGCCATTCTCCACTCTTACATGTCTGTGTCTCTCAATCACAGTTTCGCTGCGGCACCAAGTGTGTCTTTCAACTTCGGGTGACCTAGTGGCTATGGAAGTCTTCCTCCAAACTGTAATGATTTGCTTCACTCTCTTGTTTTCTGCAGATTTCCTGCTGCTTAAACCTTGCTGCTCCAACCTGGCTGCTCCCTTGCAGACAGGCTGGAGGAAACTTGTTTTTTCTAGGACGCTGTCATTTTACTCTTGTAACAGATCTTGAAAAAATATTTTACAGGGGAGATAAAAGACCTAAACTGTGACTGGTGTTAAATATCATCATTCAGATAACTAATAAAGTAAATTTGCTTAGACTTTGTTAAGTATGTTTGTATGTTTATGTTTCTTAAAAATGTAGACAGACATAAATCTTTGCATCTCAAACAAGAGGATGATTATTTTCTGACTCTGCTCAGTATTAAAGGCTAAACCAGAGATAAGATAACATTCTCATAAACATGAAGCTTGAACAAAGAAGCTGTTGTCTTGTGAATGTGGGAATCAAAAAGAAACAGAATTCTGAACTTAGGAAATTGTCTTACAAAATGGAATGTTTCATGCAGAGTAACCTTTAATGGCTCTCAGAAATTGCAGAACAGGACAAATCCATAAGCCTTCCTCTTGATCTCAGTGGTTGGCGGAGCAAGCCCAAAGAAAACGAAGGGCTGAGGCATACAGGAAGTGAATAGCTGGAACAGACCTTTTCTTTTGCTTTGGCTTCTTATTCAAGAGATTGGTCCTCTGAGAACTTCCTTCCCTTAAGCAAAAAGGGAAATAGAAACTCCCATGGTCTGAGTATGTGGGAGCAAAGGGTGCAAAGGCTGTTGATGAATAAGATGCTTCAGGAATGTGTAAATACATGGCCTGATATTGCAAGCGCTTGATTTATGAGAGTTGGCTATTGGGTGTATTCAGGACTGTCCAGAGTATGAATTCAGTTGTTCATAGTTGTAAATATTTGCAGGCTGAAAATCTGTTTTGTTTGGAATGTGTCTTTGACTCCATGAAGACAGACTCTGTCCTTTTTACATTGTTTTTGTGCTTTCGCTATTTCTGATGGGGTATTCAAAAAGCAGTCAGCCTGCCACTAGAGGTGATCACCGTAAACTTTGCGCTATTAATTTTTAAACCCAGCACATTTGATAGATTATATTTTGACTGCTGGAACATGATTTAGCTGTATAGGATATATTTGCCATTTATGTGTGTGATAGCAGTAGTAAAGTGACGGCTGTCAACACTGGGGTTTTAAGTCCATCTCTTTTTACAAAGCAGGGAATAGAACACAGGGTGGGTTTGTTCACTGTTGTTGCTATCTTTGTTATTTTTCTTTGCAAGTGTGTTTCCTGGGACCCAGCACGTGCAACTGCCAAGGAGTGTTTTCTTCCCTAGCTGAGAATGTTCACTAGTATTTGATGAAGACATTGCCTTTGGTGTTGCCAACTCTCAGAAGTTTATTGCGAGGTTTGCATTATTTGTTTCTTAAAGCCTCAGATCCTGAGGCATGTGATAAGATGGGAATCTCAGCTTTCAGTTTTTGAAGAAAGTAGGTTTCTTTCCTTCATGGCTGTAAAGGCATGAAACACAACCTGCGTCTATTACAACAGCCTGAAGTACATAACCAAAATGAAATATCTCAAATATGTTTATTTCTTAGTTGTTTTTTGGTACTGAAAGATAACTTCATAACTTTGTGTGTTTGAGAACAGCAGGAATTGTCAGTACCACGCTATTTGGCCAGTTACAGGAAGAATTATGGGTTTATCCCAGTGAATCACAGTTCTCTCTCAGTTTTTTCATGTATATCTTTACATGTTTGAGGGTTGTAGCTGATTTAATTAGTTTATTTGAAGGCACCTGAACCCAGTAATATACAAAAGTCATGTTTTGAGGGCTGACAAGCAACTGAAGCAAATTTGCTTCCAAATCCAGTGTTACTGGTTGATTTCAAGATGTGCTCGCTGTGGTTTTCAGTGAGTCTTTTGTTCCTGGGGTGAAATTTCTCAGCAGAAATGTAAAAATATTTCAATTCTTGCTCCTTCCTCCAGATCTGCTCATACATATTCCAGAATGGATGGGCTACATAGCACGTATTTTTTCATCGCTCTCTATACAGGATTCTGCCTTGCAGAACCAACCAAGTTTCCTTTCAAGGACAGAAGGCACTGAGTATATAAAGAGTATATTTATTTAGTGAATACCATGGCTTATCTAACCCCTTCCTGGTCCATGTTGGCTGTTTCTGGGTGCAAGCCAAACTACAGTGGAGCGCAGAAGTTGCCAGCTTTGGCTTTTCTTCTGTAGAAGACACATGGCTGAGGTGCCCAGTGAGAGCATCTGGCACAAAGCCTGACAGAGGAGGTTTTGGTTGACTAAGGCTTTGTTTGTCTTAGGCTTAGAAATGCTGTCTGATGAGCAGAGAGCTACAAGATGTGTTAATTATGCCGTATTCCCTGCCCCTTGATGTTACCTTAGAGCGTAACTTCAGCGCTCAGAGACAGAAAATCATGAGGCAGTAGCTCCGTTGGTGTAAACTGTGGTAGCCCACTGGAGACAGAAGGAGGGGACCATGTTTCTGGAAAACAAGAGCCTAATCCAAAGCACAGTTTTTAAGAAGTTTTTCCTCTCCAAAGATGTTTACCAGCTTGGCACAGTAAGGCTAATACGTTCAGTTATGTCCATCTCTCTTTGAACAGTAAGAATAAAGAACGGTGAATTATTTATACACAGACAAGGGCTCTAAACCGAATATCTTTTCAAACCTGTAAAAGTTTTTGTATATTTTTTTTGTTTTTTTTTTTTTTTTGGTTTTTATAACAAATGAGTTAGAATTTAATGCTGCATTTACTTGCAAAGGTTTTAAAGCATTTTGGGGGCAAAAAAATTAATACACGACTGATCGATTATGTACCTGTATTGCATGATGGGTGACCTCACCTAATCTGAATTTTGCTGTTGAAAAAGCTTTTGAGAATACCTGCTTTGGAACCCTGGCCTGAGAATTGTGGTGACTTACCAGCAAGAACAGATTTGTCCTGTTAAGACCAATTACTGTAGTAGTTCTAGGCCTTGCATTGAGGAAGACAAAACACTCGCTGACTGGAAACATGCACTTGCATGTCTTGTGTAAGTCTGTTTACTGTACCAGAGCTGCAGGGAGGCCTTTCCGCACCAAGCAAAGCACATTAATTTATGTGCTTACAAACATACTTTAAACTTGGGAAATGTGGATTGTCGTGTTTAAAGTTCAACTGTGCTTCTTACATGCCTGAAGTTGTAGATATGCATGAGCGTTTAAAAATATTGTGGGCAAATAGCTTATTGAATGCATTTTCACACCCTCTCTTGAGGCTGTCTTTACACTACAGAGTTGCCCAAATAAATGGACAAAACCCCTTTGCTTTTAAAAGTGTACTTCTTGGAGCTACAAAAATCAAAGGAACTCAAACCCAGGGTTACTCCATTTCAGTCCTGGGCAAGCAGTGTGAACTTCTGTCCGTGTCATTATAAAAATCCAAATCCAGATTCTCGTTGTTAGCCCTTGAAAAATTCTGACAGCGAAGAATGTGCTTCTCTGAACGGCTTTTGTCAAAGTCCGGCCGTTGGAAAGGGAATACAACTGTGACATTCCAGCTCTGGAAATAAAAAGATTAAAAAATATATATTGGAAAAAAAAAAAAAAAAAGTAGTTCTGTGATGTAGTTCCTGAAATATGTGTTTTGCAAAGTAGAAATCCTAAACAACAGTTCCTCTCAAAACTGCATTGTCTCCAAAGACATCCCAGGTACCTGGACTTTTCTAGTTTGTAAATAATGAAATTGGAGCTCTGCGAACTCAAGAAGTCTCACTCACACATTTGATTCAAATGGCCTCTGTGTGAACTCTATAAAATGCTTTAGCTTTAAATTATTGGGTTGAGTTCATAATCCCTGGTGGTAGCTGGAGTTCTTGCTTTTTTCTTTAATTCCTTTTTAATTCTTTTTCTTTTCTTGGCTATTATTGGAAAGGAACCATCTGATTGAGACGTATGTATTTATATATATATTTTACAATACGTTACAGTCATTGAATTATTTTAAAAGTAAATTGTTTTAGTGAAACGTCAGAAAATCTGTGCAAACTGAATGCTCAGAGTTCCCTTGAATAATGAGGCTATTGTTAAATGATTGAATACTTTTGAGATTAATATCATGGTATGCTGACATGCTGGTTCATACCAACTGTAATTTCACAATGAATCCTCCATAAGTAAGCAAGAATATGAATGAGAAGTTGGATGGAAGACAGCACAGCATGCAAGAACATACAAAGTAAATAAATTCTACGTTACGGGAACGATATGTTGTTGGGGGGGGTGTGTTATTTCCACAATGCCTGAAATAACTGAATTGTTGCATAGATGCCAATGAACAGTGTCTTTATAGTAGAAAAGATAGGATTTGGATTTGTAATTTTTTTTCCTCCTATTCTTTGAAAATCAGGGTATGCCTGCCATTATCATTTGTGACAGGCTACGGTAAACCACATCTCATTCTTTGAAGGGTTTCAGATCCTTAAGCTGTCTTCCCAGTAATGCATCCTATCATTATACAGAAAATTTAGCCGCACTGTTAAGTGTCTACAAACAAAAGTTTCAATTTTTTTTTAAACATTTGAATTCTTGCTAATACAGAGTAATTAGTAGTTGAAGATTTAATGATGGCCCAGAAGAAGGACTGAAGTGTTCTGCATGAAATCATAGTTATTAATTTGTGCATGGATTTCATTTTCCATACACAGTTTAGCAACTGTAGAATATTTTGCTAATTAATTATTAACACTGGTTATTTGTCATGGCAGAAATGTGAGGGGAAAACATAGCTTTCTATCAAAGGAAAAATATTAATGTCAGAAATTTAATTTAAATATGATGTACAATAATGTAATCATGTTTTACAAGTCTTAAATGGCGTCAATATTCAAACACACCGATGTAATATGAATATAATAGCACTAATTCAGAATAAGCATTTTAAACAAAAACTGCAGTGAAGAGTCAAGTGTCTTGCAACAAACTGGGGGAAAGCACTGTAAAAATGTCAGGGTTTTATGGGCAGTGCCACTTTAGTGAGTGACATTTTATTTTGTCTTGGGTATCAAGCGTGTGATGATCTGTAGCCTTATTATACTCTGAACAGGATTTGAGCTACTGAGGGCAATGAAAAAACTGCCTTTGATTTCTGCAAGTGTTGAATCAAGCCACTCAATTTCATTTGCATGCAGATAAAAAATACTGATATTTTATTTATTTATTATATATTTTATTTTAGCAAGGAAAGGAACAAGGCTAAAGGCAAAGTTACCTTAGAACTACTGAAAGGGTATACTGCTTAAAGCTCTGAAAGGTCAAATTCTTTTTATTCCCAGAAATACAATACCTGTTTATATTTCAGTTACTTTAACTTCTGTTTTACCTGGCTTTATTTCCTAAGTACTTAAAACACTTACAGCAAGTCTCCAGAGCCTGTACACTTTCATTTGGGACCATTTTTCCAGAGGTGAATGTGCATATAATGTTTAAGTGTATGAATGCAGATTACTTTGAACAGGAAATATCTTGTGCTCTCTCTTGGTCCAAGGGTGGTTTAGATGTACAACCAAAGGATTTAAGAGGCCCTTCTCCCTTTTTCTGTGGTGTTTTTGAAACTCTGGGACAAGTTGCTACTCCGAATTGCTGTACTGACTTGTATTATATCTAATAAAGGAATGATTTTTGTGAACTTGACAGCCTGACCGAAGTAGAGAAGGCAGAGCAGATGAGTGTTAAGCTCTTACAGAAGTGCTGTCTTGTTAATCCAGTGCTCCATAGGTTCCCTGCACCTACCTGTTTCTGTTGGTTCCCCAAGCCAGGCATTGGTGTGTATTATGTGTATTATGGTGTGTATAACACCATAAATGGTGTTCTGAATAGCCTGAATTTTGTAGCTGTATTTTTTTGTGTGAATGAAGGAGCATAATCTTAAATTTTCATTTTTTAATATTAAAACATACAGAGAACCAATAATGAAGCAGCTCAGTCTCTGTTAATGGACAGAGTAATAATGCGTTGTATTTTTTGAGGAAAAAAGTAAAAGCATTGAAAATGCCATGTAGTAGATGAAATGTCCAGAAATGATCATGCAAATCAGAATTTTCTTTCTAGACGAATTTCCCTTTTATGGGTATTTGAATGTCTTAAGTTCATATGGTAGCGTATTATTACAATAACGTCTCTGAGAAACCCAGCAGCGGTTTCTTCTGTACTTTAGGCCTTATAATGTGGCTTTTTTTTCTCTCCCCAGATCCATGATTTTCTTAATAGAGCCTGCTTTAAACAAAATAAACCCAGTTATGCTATTTATATATTAATTCACAAGAATGAAAGAGCCTCAGAGTTGCTTATCTAAATCCAATTACTGCTGGTCAAATTCATCCCAGTGCAAAAGTTCCCAAGATAAAAGCATATGTTACCAAAATACCCAGAAATGTAGACTGTTTTCAGTTGGGTGAATTGTGCTCCGAGTGCAATGCGTGAGACCTTGAGTAAACCCTGGTTCTGGAGACATAATTGTTAAGCTCTGAACTTGGAAATTTTATGGTAATTCCACTGGTTTACCTAAGGAAGGAAGAATTCTTTATACTGGTTATTTGGGTTTAAAATTCCAAGATTCACTATAATTTAAATCATGCAAGAAGTAACCAGAATTGGGCAAAAGCTTTGTTTTGTACACACCTGTGCACCTACCACTTTGTAGGTTAGGACAGCAGTGTACACAGCACTGAGTCGGGTGGTGGTGAGAGAATCAGCCTGTCTACTCTGAAGGCCATTTTGTGTTGCAAGACTAGGAGAGGCCACTCCAAAGGCTGGCTTGGAGGACAGAGTAAGACATACCTATCCCAAGGCTTTTGTTTTCCATAACCACATGGAAAAGCTGAAAAGTGTGAATGGCCCCAACCAGTCTGGCCTCCCAGCAATCCCTTTTTTGACCCAGCAGTTCCTGGTGGCAGCTGTCCCTTAGTAGCGGGATGAGTGGCACCCAGTTCCTCTGCCTTGAGCTAGCCCCCAAATGAATCTGACTTGCCTCCTGGTCCTGGTTGCCCACTTGCCTTCCCTGCACCCTTGGCTTTCTGCCAGCAGAAACAGAAATGGCTTGAAAACTTTGTGTCATTTGACAGCAAATTCCTGTTGGTTTGGGATCAGCATGGGCGGTGGGTAAGGTTCTCACATCTTGCAAGCGGTATCACTTGCAGTTGAAGTGCTTCTTTCGGGAACTATCTCCATTTTAACAGCAGTTATCAAATAACTTCCCAGGAGCAACCGGGTTGAGCTTTGGCTGCAGTGTAAGTGCTGATCGACCTCCTGCCTGCAAGCTCTTGAAATGATCTATTGCTACTGCAACTTTGATGTACATTAAGGGCTTATTCTGCATTGCTTGCGTCTTTCCCATCTGCTGAGTAGTCAGAAAATGTGGGGTGCAATGGAGTGGGGCTCTTGAGTGGTTTTTGACATAGCTCTGTAGCCAGGACCGAGTATAGAAGCTGTTTCTCTGGGGGGGGTCTTCCCTTAGTTGTACCCGCTGTGTGGCACTGTGTCTTACCGCCGTTTGTGCGTGAAGTGTTTTTAAGTTTTCCTTGTAATTTTAGTAGCGGATTTTGTGCTGTTTCACCCAAACTGATGTCTATAAGGAAAGGTAACAATGTTTATGTTTGTGTGAAGGTATTTCTGTCCCCAAATTAATGTTCTCTTGGAATGTAAGAATGGCTGGGCTGGGTCAGACAGGAATTTGTTTCAGCATCTGTGGAGGTGTCTCCTGTTAAAACAGGGACAACATGTGATGATATTTCTCTGCTGTCCCCTCCCGTCTTCTAGCCGTATGTGACTTCCAGGGCCACAAATGTGTCTTTGTTTTTAATTTCATGGCAGATTTTCCATCCTAGAAGCTGTCTGATAGCTTTCTGTAGAGATGAGCCTCTGTGGGGCATCAACACAGGCTGTGGCATTGAGTTCCACAAGCAGCTTTCCATTCTGGGGTAGGAAGTACATCTTCTGCAGTTTTTAAATCTTATAATTTTCTTGGCAGTCCTTAGGTATTGTGAGAAGCAGTGAAGACAACTAGTCATCATCTCACTGCATGGGTGCTGCTCTAAGGAGCTGAAGTCCTAGTCTGCCTAGTTGCTCCCGATGCGGAAGTTCTTTCCAAACGTGTGACCACCCGATTTTGACTGAAAATTGTTTCTTAGAAGAACATTAAAAGCATAATCGAATATAAGGGTTTAAATTTTTGTTTCTTAAAAAAGCATGTAAACAATTTTCTTTGTGCTTTCTCTGCATTTAGAAAACACGTCGGGAACAACACAGTGAAAAACAACACCTGCTGTCTGTCTGGAAATCTGAATAGCAGTTTCAGTTCCAGTGTTCAGTAGGCACGTTCCTGGGGTAGCTATCTCACAGATTCATTGCATCTAGTTCCTTCAGTACTGTGGTGCAGCAGGTTATCCTTAATGATTCAGTCATTACGTTGAAGGGTCGTTAGTAAGGCATTGAGATGAACTTAGTTCCACAGTTATCTTTTTCTGACCAGAATTTTTGATTCAAAATCTTTGAAACGATACCTCCATGCACCATAAGTCAGGAGGAAATGAAGCAGTGTTCATGTTTTCTCATGACCAGAAAACTATACGTGGTGTTTTTTGCGTTAGTGATATCAGTAGTTTGCAAAGATGTGCAGGCTGTTGAATTTTACAGTACTTTCCATTTGAATGTAAGAAAACAAAGAGGCCAGCTCTTATGATGTACTTTATCTTTGTTTCTGTGCGGGTTCCCACTGAGCTATATATTTTTGTTACTTCTGGGGAAATAAAATCGCAATTAAAGGTAAAGCAAACAGAAAGCCAAACAACTTTGGAGGAAAAACATAACTTAATACCTCTTTCCACGCATGCAAGAAAGTATGACTACATTTGTAGGAACAAAATACCTTCCTGATTTCATGCGGCACACTAACATTCTTCATCAGAACTGATGTTCTGATTACTGTAAAATAATTACTTAAATATTTAGGCAGTGTCCAAATTAATTCCGATTACTTTCTTGTGGTAGCACTCAAGGTTTATAGCAGTAGATTAAATTGGCTGTGCATGGCTAATTGCCTATAATAGTGTTTGTTACTGTGGTGCCTCTTACCACTGATGTCTGTTTCTGCGAACGTGAATGGGTGCATGTAACTTTACATGCTGGAGGAAACCTCTTCTGAACAGAACAGAATTAGTTCTGTGAGTAAAATCTCTAGTGTAACTAAGTATTTGCAGAATCACAGTATGTAGCAAACAACTCTGGGAAATCTGTAATAAAAGCAATGGAACCACAAATGCCTGCCTCTGCTGGCAAGATGTGTTAAGGTTTAGATTTCACTTGACTTGGAGGAAACAACATACCAATTCATTAGGAGTGGCTGGGCTGAAAGGGAGGTTGGGTGTTAGTTTTTGTTGGCGGAAGTTTAGGTAGGGGGTTGCGTTTTATTTAAGGTTGTTGTGGGTTAGCCACTGATTTTTGGTGGATTCTTTTTCTATCTATCTGTCAGAGGCCTTTTACTGCACAAGATAGGCATCTTTTTGCATGTTTTGGCATATTTTTCATGTATTTGATTTTAAACCTAAATTAATCAAATAAATGAAGATGTACCACATAGGCCAAATTTCCTGCTGGGTAAGTTGGCCCACTGAAAAACCATAAATCACTCTGGTGGTGAATTTGACTTTGCCTTCTTAAGATACGTGAAGACTAATGCCTTCGGGGCCAAAGTCAACTTCAGGTATTACCATGAAGAACTATAAAATTAAGTGGAACATAAGTGAGTATAAAGACCCAATTCTGGAGACACCTGAGGTTAGAAAAGCATGTGATCTCATGGTTAACATTAAATGTGTTTGGAGCGGAAGCAGCTATGGCAAAAATAGACCCACAGCTACCTGTGCATGTACCCATTATGGTGGAGTATACAGTGGATTACGTCTGCTTTCAGAGCACAAAATCCTGCCTCTCTACACAGCCAGCAAAAAAGGAGAGGGTGCGAAGGAAAGGAAGGCTTGTATGATTATTTTTGTTGTTGTTGTTCCTAAAAGATGGCTGAATTGGGGCTCAACTTAAATTGCACAAACTCTTAATGCCTTTAGGTCAGTTCACCTTCCTCTTGACTGGTTTCAGTCTGAAATAAAACAGAGCATGTTTTTCCTCCCCAAAATGAAAGTCAAATGGAAACAAATGCCTTTGTGGGTTCTTAGGGAAAGGAAAAACAGCGAAATGGAAAGTCTCACTTTGCATCAGTCACAAAAACAGAGTGAAGAGAGATGGAGAGAAAGTCTTTTATCTAAAGCTAAGTGGTTACATGTCACAGTGTGGAAACTTCAGCTGAGAGCTTTTTCAGGCACAAAATTGCTTTAAATCTTCTTTGCTGGTACCAAAGAGTATGTGCAGGAAGGCTGTTCTGTCTTTCCCATTGCTGCTGCTCCCTGCTCATGAGAAAGTATTTGCTGGGTTCCAGACTGAAACTTTTCCCCGGTGAGTGATGGTACCATTCCCTCTTTGGCTCCCTGTCCCTTTCTTTTTTGTGTGTGTGTGTTTTTCCTGCCTTCCTGGGTATGTTTGCAAACTGGTAGGACAGAAAAGAGCATGACTTGAGTATGTAGTACAGCGCTGTAACTGCTCTGAGTCCTTTTCTCTGTAGCAGGAGACATAGGTTTCCTCCTGAGGCAAAGAAGGGAATTGCAGCAAGATCTTCCACATCCTGATTTCTGGATTTTAAATAGAAGTCACTAACACTAAGTTTATATTGCTGTTAATAAAGATTAACCAAATAAAAAAGTTGGTCTGCCATACATTTCAGGGGTTTATAATTGGTGAACTGTTGGTTATTTTCCATGAGTGCTGCTTTGCCATTAGAAGGTTCAATTTTATTATAATCTCTTATAATAATACGTCTTTCATTGACGGTGAAAGTTGCGTATCATGGACAAGTTTTCCAAATGAAAACACAGAGTACCTGTAATGCTCTTTAAACAAAAACTGGGAAAGGACATTTTAGAGGAAGTTCTCTTCAGTGAAAGAGGGACCAAGATATACCAGTGACTTGAGAAATAAAATTATTTTAATTATTCTCTTGAATATTCAGCCATAAATGCTGTCTTCTGTGACCTTTTACCAGGGTTTTGTGATACTTACTGTTAAGTATGTATTTTTAGTCTTAAACTCTGTGAGGTAAAGACAGATATCTATTTTATGGTCTAGTTGCTTCATGCAACAAGTTGTAGCTGCCTAAAATCCGTATTAATCATGCTAAGTCTATCAAAATGCAGTGCAGTGCCATGCTGTCTATGGGAGGTCATATAAATTCAACTAAGTATTAACATTCATCTTCGAAAGAGCTAGATGCCCATAACCCTTAAAGCTTCTGTTTATCCAAACCAGTAATTTAGAGTGTGTATGTGTAGACATGGATGCATACATGAGCACAAATGACCAAAATTTCTGCAGTTTTCTTAATCCTGTAGGAATCTGGTCCATCTCTGTTAAAACAAGCCTTGTTTGGCAGTTGAAAATAAAAATAATAGTAAAAAAAACACATTAAGGAAACCTAAGTAACTTAACCAAAGACATCTCTTTCTTCGTGCTGAAGCCCTAAATTCCTAGCTGTTATTGTAATTTATGCCGGCAGTGCAGTGTGGTGACCAGGGATGGACAGGGTGTGGTAAATGGCCAGTGCTGCTTTTAAAATGAACCCTAAGAACGTTTGTTGAACCGCAGAGAAGGAATCTCTCCAGGAGTATCAGGGAAACATGTTTCCAAGAGCACTAGATCTCTTCCTAGTGTTACATGTTACATGTGTGCAAAAATAGCTATGCATGTTATTAAGATATAGTAACATGTATTTCTGGTTTTTGTTTTCTCCACAGGTATGGGAAAATTGTATCCACAAAGGCAATTCTTGACAAAAACACAAATCAGTGCAAAGGTACGTGCAAGGCATCCACCCTCTGAGTTCATTGTCTGTTTGAATGATTGACTGGTAGCTTGCGTGCCAAGGCTTTTGCTCCAACTGTGCAATCAACATAATGTATGGTATATTACAAACATATTTAATAATGCCAGAGCATTGAGTTGTGTTTCCAGTAACATTGCTCATTAATTTTTTTCATTAACAAACAAAATGAAAATCACAAATCAGAACAAGTATCAAATTGCTTCGGCAGAAGAGTAAATTACCTTTTAACCACACAGTGTTGTCTGATTTGAATGATATTATCAGTGATGCAAATTGATTTCCCATATAAGACTGAGAAACCTTTGGGAAAAGTTTCCCAAGCAAAACCTGGTTTAATTTTTCCTATTTTTGTGAAGTCTTGGGCTATGGTATTGCAAGAATATATTCTTTATGACACATACACATCCACAGGTTGCAATACCATGATATAAAAATGATTCCTCTTCCAGTTTTGTTCTGAATTTTCTTGCTAATGTATGAAAGCATTTTTAGTGAAATATAGCGTGGTTTGTGCATGTGTATCGCTATATTTGCCTAGATAAATATAGACCAGCATGTCTAGTAGTATCTCAGGACTAGAGTTGTTGTTCATTTACCAGTCTGAAGAGCCGTGAACCCTATGGAGAAGAAGCTGTGCTTTGAAAAGACTGTAACTTTATGCTAGTGGTATACAGAATCCTTTTGCAGTAGTAAGAACTACTAGAGTGTTTTCTTCTGATAAGAAGCAGATTCTGGACAGTATTTCTATATGAATTAGTAAAAGAAACCGAACAAACCATTGCAGTGCAGGAATACATTTAATGAGTGGCCAGATAAGGCTGTGAAGAAAAGCAGCCAAGGCATTTTGGGAAATTATGAGATGGGGCAAAATCCTTCCGTCTGTACCAGAGATGTTCTTGAAGTCTGTAGAAGTGTGTGCCTTTACCTATTGCCTGCCAGCAGCATCATCCATTAGTGACTGAAGGTAAAAATAAGTTGGAAGACTGCAATTTTAGTGCTAGAAAATGTCAGCAACCCCATCAGTCGTGGTCCATCATGTGGCATTGCCATGCATTTGCTTTTGCCATGAACGTGCCTTTTCTTTCCTGGGAGCACTTCCGATAACATGACTCTGTATTTCTTTGATTATCACATCAGGATCAAGATGTGGTTTGTTTTGTTGGGTTTTTTTTTTTGTTTGGGTGGTAGGTTGGGGTATTTTGCTTTGGTTTTGTAGGCATTTTTATTGTGTTATGAGGGAATACCCTTGTGGGAAGACAGGCTAGGCCAAGTGCAGGGTGGCCAGGTGGGCACGGAGGTGAGCGTTGCAGTTTCAGAGCTGGGAGGAGATAGACATGCCTGCTGCTGGCTGCTGCATGGCTGGGAGATTTGTGTTGTGGAGGCAGGATGCATTGTGAAGTGCTGTAAGGAGAGGATAGATATGTAAGAGAGCATGATAGAACTACAAAGGACTGAGTGGATCAAGTGGATTCTTAACTGGTTTAGCAAGGAGGAAGAGTTTTGCGGTGGGATAGGAAGGGTTTTGGGGCAGGAGTGCTTGAGGATGAGGCTCTGGGGAGGGAAGGTGTTGGGCCGTAGGCCTAGGAGATCTGGACTGATCTTGTGGGGAATGAGAAATAGAAACTCCATTATAAGGTAGGTTGGGGTTATCCTGGGGCCGCACTTCGCTGTCTTATACTCCAACTAAGGGCTTCCCTTGGGGACAAGGGCATGTAGGTCCTCGTCTCCCTTCCCACTGCCATACAAGACTGACATGTTCTCTGTTAACTCATGTGTCAACTCTGTCCTTCATCTTCTTTGTCTGAAATTTGTCCCTCTGAAATGGCAACACAAATCAAGCAGATGGAGTTGAATTTGAACTGGGCTGTATGTTGAATAATGGGATGAAGTCCGTGGGAGAGGGAAGCGTATTTGTCTCTGCTTGATTGTGTGAAACCACTGTGATGTTGGTGCAGATGCTTCAGCTGGGTGCTTGAAGGGTGGCGGAGAGAATCTGGGGGAAGCGTGCTCAATGATTGTTCTAAACTTTTTGGGGTATTTTTAAATGTATGTTTGACTCCACAAAGGTGGTACCATGTGATTAGAACGTCCTGTTCCCATTGCTGGCTGTGAACAAGGTAAAGGAATGGATCTATTTGTGAAACACAAAATGTAAAGTGAAAGGACTGTAAAGAATTTGAACGTTAGGGTTTCAAGAAAGAGAAACATCTGGGTTTGGTGTTCTTCATATTGCAGTTAGATTTGAAATCATTGTAGTAGGGGTTATATAACGGTGAGTTGGAACTTTGTAAAAATTTACTTTCACGCTGTTGTATTGCACTGTAGGGCAGAGGTATTTATTTGTATTTTCGAAGATGGATCTTTATGTCTTAAGTGGTGCCATTAAAAGATCATAAACATAATTGGATTTATTAACAGTATGCTTCATGGCATAAAAAAAAAAGTAGATGTTTTGCTGCTTTAAATGCTGGCAACAATTTCCTTCTTCAGTAAGCCTACCAAGAAAACCCAAAATGCAAGCTTCCCAGGAATCAGAAGTGGAAGGGACCTGAAGATGTTGAAGAGATCAGGACCTGCCTTGGGGCAGGATCAGCTCTAACCCATTGCTGAGGGGTGTTTCTGTAACCTTAGCTCAAATGCCTCCAGCAATGGAGATTCGAGCTCCTGATAGTACTCCCTCTCTTCACTATAATGAAGTGTTTCCTAATGTCTAATCCTAATCTTCCTTGATGCAATTTAAGCCTGTTGCTTCTCTGCTTTTCCCTTGTGGAGATGCAAAGCAGTTTATTCCTTTCCTCTTTGCAGCAAAGGAAGACTGCTATGTGTCCGCCGTATCTTTTCCTTAGATTCACCACTGGTCCTTACGCTTCTTCGTTAGAGCCAATTCTTTTCAAGTTTCTGGTTTATAGCACTCTGTTGGTTTCCCTGCAGTTATCTCACTTCTTGTTTGAAGACCTTAGAGCCAGGCATGGGAGAGCTGATTACCTAAATCGTACCATTTTAAATAGTGTGGAGAGATGATTTGTCATCTTTGTGATCACATGACTCTTCTCTTTGCTGATGCATCCATGTAAATAGCTATATGTATTTAAGATATACATTTCTGAGGCATAGGCTGTTGCATGAGAACAATAGTGTTGATTTATGTTTGCTGCAGCTTCTGGTTCTGTTATTCTTTTCTCCAGTGCTGCTGCTAGCCAGGCATTCCTTATTGTGTGGTCTGCTCTGTGCTGTTGATTATTCCCTCTTAAGGCTAGTACTTTTCATCTCTCTGCATTGAATTTTATCCTGTTTTTTCCTGGCTACTCCTTAATTTGCTAAGATTATTCTCTAATCTTAAATCTTCAGAGTGGTTGTAGCGCTTACCTCTTTAGCATCCTCTTCACTGTTAATAAATGATTTCTCTAATACACCGAACAAGATAATCTGGAAAAGACTGAATAATAACAGACCTGAGGATAACTTCTGAGGAAACCCTCTCAAGGTCACTGGCTAGTACAGCACTGAGCCATTGACAACTTCTTTTTAGAGTGGATTTTCTAATCAGTTTGGCACTTACATAACAGCAGTTTTAGCTAGATCATATTTCTCCCATTCGCTCAAGTTATGAGTAACAACCAAGGATTAACTGAAAACTGTAGTATTTTTCTAGTTACCTGCTAGTCAGAAGCATGATATGACATTTATTCTTGCTAAATCCGTGCTGTATGGTACTCATCATGTGTTATCTTTGAGGGCCTGTGAATGGATTTATACGACTATTTGCTCTAAGATGGTTCCAGAAGTTGAATGTGTTTCTAATACACTGGAGTCTGCAGCCATTCCCCAGAAATTAAACAAATAATAATCATAAAAATACCTTCAACTACAAGAAACAAACCCCAGGCAACTTGTTTATTCCTCTCCAGTCTTCCGGGTCTTGCTCACCTTCTGCAAAGTATATGTTATTAAATGAACACATCATTCTGTGATGTGTATCCAAGGCAGTAGTGTGGACTAAATTCAAAGAGATGTAGAAGAAGTTATCACATGATTGCATATTTCTTATTTTATTTCAGGGTCATTTGTGTGTTGACCGAAGAACGGAGTAGAGCTCTATACTTTGGAGCAAGTGGAAAATCGTTAGTATAGCAAAAAAATTATTTTAAATAGCCCATGTAACAGCAGATGTGTTAAAATAAGTTATTGCTTAGCATGAAGTGTTAGGTTTCCTGTTGGAAAAATAAAGAAAACATTCTTCAATGGGCTTTAAGTCATTCTCCAGTATTCCTCAGATTTTTAAAAAGATACCCATTACATTCCTTTTGTGCTAAGGAATAGTGCTATCTGAGGATTTCTCCCTGGTATGAATTAAGCAGTCCAGTCTAAAGTAATCATATACGCTGCAACGGAGCTCACTAGGGAAACCTTTTGACATAACCTCTCATTTTCAGATTGCTCTTTGCTGGTGGCATAACTGCTAAGTGAGACAGAGGAGAAGCAACAATCACCCTGTAATAGAATAATATATAGAACAAAATAAGCACAGTCATGACAAAATGGCCAGAAACCACTGAACAAAGCAGGGAACAATCCCATATGGAGAATAATGAAAAACAGACACATGATTCATTCAGATGTTCAAACACAACCCCCCTAATGAACAAGTCAGAGAGTTTTGGCTGCTTTTGCTTTTTCCCTTTCCCTCCCCTCTTTCCCTCTCCCCCTGTGCATTTCCCTTCTGGGTCTACTGTATTTGATAATTTAAAAAGTAGGGAAATGAAATAAAAGAAACCATTCAAGAGAAGCGTTAATCTGAAACGTGTAGACTCTTCTCTTTCCAGCCCTTGCCTCCCACCCTTTCCAGACTGGCTTGCGTTTGATAGACCTGAGTGCTTAAAGCCAAGGGAATGAGTAATGGTTGTTTCACAGTACAGTTTCCATACCTCATAGCAATGGAATACAGAACAGTTAATCTGCCAAATACACAAGCCCATTTCTTAGCGTATGAATTACTGTCATCTGCATCTGCCCTTGCAGACACTTTAATTGCATGCATGCAGACTTACTTCCTGGTTTAATCAGGAGCTCGTATGATTTTGAGCATTTTGCTAGGACCTTAGAAGATGAGCACAAGAGAATGACTGAAAGTCTGAAATCCCACCTGTGCGAATTTTTTTAATAACTGAAACTTGTGAATCACAGCAATGTGTAGGAGACAAACACTTCAGCTGCATATTCTTCATTTTATGTATGGTTTTTCAAACCTTGCATTACTCGATTTGTTAAATAGCAGTGTTTGTCTTGTGAGAGAAATGTGCCTAATGTGATGAGGGCAACTATAGAGACAATTTATGATTTTAATATTTCATTATGACATTTTTTTTCTATTGAGAAATGTTAGCAATGATCTATTCATTTTTTAAATATGAAAATTGGGGATGCAGATATGCAGTCATTAGGATTGTGGTGGGTTTATGGTAAAAGAAAAAATGCTGTGAGGTCATCCATGTTAACCCACCGTATATCAAATACAACTTTAATTCTCCAGTTCCTTGCTATTTTTAGACCAGTACTTAAAATTTCGCATGACCTATTTTATAAATTCGGAGTTCGTTTGTGTAACAAAAGTGGGATAACTGGAGGTTTGCTATAAATGTTAGAGATAATTGGAATGGCATGGTAGTGTTTCATATCTCCTGAAAGGAGTCTGTGCTGCCTTGGGTCAGTGGTGTTACTCATCTGCTTATAAGTTCACAGCATCCCTAAGTACCCTAATGCACTGGAGCTAATGAGCTGGTAGCTTCTGCTCTAGTATTCTGATAAACAAAGCTTATAAGCATATAGTAGATATATCTGGGTGTGTATGTTAGACAAAATGCTTTGATAATTTTAAATTTTAGAAAGTATTTTTTTTTTGCATGTAATCTATGAAGGTTGTGATCGTATGAATTATGCATTTTCATATTATTAATTCCTATTTTTATTATACTAGAGATGGCACAATTTGGTTGTGACTAGTACTATGAAGCAAGTCTACGTAAAATAATAAGCTAGTGAAGAAAGAGCTAAGCTGCATAGAAAGCTATTTAGTTAATAAATTTTATTTATTGGGAATAAGCTCAAATTGTAATAATTGTGCTGCGTTATTTATGGTTCTCAGAATTACCATTTTGAGGGAGAAAAAAAATCCAGCCGAGTAGGTCTGTGCCTGATCACAGACTGTAAACTGTTCACACTAGGAGAGCGTACACAGCGTGCTTCAAGGGGAAATGGATCTTGTAGAAAGTAAATAATTTGTAAACCAGACTTATTTATTTTTGAAACTCTAGACTTGTGCAACAAATGAATCCTATTTTTGATGCTGGGATAGGCAATAGATGTGGTGATTATTTTGTGCATTAGTTTTGTTTGCATTGCTTTTTATTTGGATGTCTTTTTTTATCTACTCTTGTTTTATATAACCATATATATGTGTATATATATATACACACACACACATATATATATGTAACTATCCCCTGGAACTTACAGTGGTGGAATCACCATCCCTAGAGGTGTTCAAAAACTATGTAGATGAGGCTCTTAGTGATGTGGTTTAGTGGTGGACTTGGTGGACTTGGCAGTCCTGAGGTAGCGGTTGGGCTTGATGATCTTGAAGGTCTTTTCCAACCTAGTTGATTCTATGATTCTATAAAGAAGCAATGGTACTCGGGTGGAGCATGTGATGCTGTTGGGTGAACTGTTTTTCTGGCACTTGTTGAGTTGACCATCAGGCATTACATGTCTTGGCAAACATGCAAGTGTTTTGCAAACTTCCGCTTCATCTTGAAGGTAGAGATTCTCCTGTTTGTACGTTTTTGTATGCTTTTCATATTTGCTGAAGTGAAATGAGAGAGGGTTTGGTGAGTCTTACTAAGCAAGTCATCATAGCTGGAGTGTGCTAGCGCTGGACACTGCCCTGCCTTGGTGAGAGCTCAGAGATGTATCCACCTTCATGTTGGCAAAATGTTGCTGCACCTCAGCAAACATTCTTGACTGTATCTGAACAATGCTCTGTCTTAAGTCCTCTGAAAACTGCTTATTGAGTTTAAGACCAGGTCCTCTACAGAGGAAACTCCTTTGTAATTAGCTCCCCAGACACTTTCTTAAATGGCTTCTTTGCAATTAAGGAAAATATTTCCTGGGTCATTATCTTTTCATAAATGAAATGATAGCCTAGCAAATATTTTCTGTGAGGAGACCCAAGATGCTCAAGTGTTCAGTGACATATCTAATCTGTGATTATTCTTAACTTACTGCTTCCAAAATTTGCAGGCCCATATCACTGGCAAATAATTGGTTTAATTTTGTTTCCTTCCAGAGAAATAAAAAAAGTAAAATTTCCATTTATACATAGTGATTAATGTTTTGATTCATTGGTCTGTGTAAAACTTTGCCAATAGCTTGGCATGCATTTGAAGTGCTTTTTGAGACTGGGTAACGTTAGTAGGCTCTTAATGGTCTCAGCAGACTTGGAAATATCTATTTAATATCTGTTTCTCTTTGAACAGCGGCTCATTATCAGCTTCGAATGCCTATTTGCAGTGTATTGGCCTTTTCAACTGTCTTGCAGAATCACTTTGCTTAAATTTTTTCTCTGATGTCATGATACAGCGTATCATATATACCAGCAAGTCTGCTTGGCCTCAGGTTGCTTGAAGGCAGTTCATCCCTTCTAAAAGCAGGGGTACTCTGCTGAGAAGCTGGTTTCTCAAAAGTTTCAAGACCTTCAGTGCACAGCAGACCTGTAGAATCCTCCAGGCAGATGCAGAGGAGGGCAGTGCCCAGCTCCTAATTTTTGCTAGAGCCAACTTCATTGCATGCTCTCAGAATATATAGCATATGCAAGACAAATCCTTACTTGATATAGTGACAATCTGATAATAAATCCAATGGACAGACCCTCATTCAACCGGAGCTGTTCTGAGTCAGATCTGTTAATTGCAGCCTGACTTCACTTTTGTGGTATGCTGGCAATCAGAGAAGTCACTATTCTCATTCTCCCCTAATAGTGGGGCAAATTTTGTTTAGAAGAGTAGAACTCAGACCCAAGTGAATTAAGTAAATGTTCTCTTTCATGGTAGACAATACGCTGTGGAAATAAAACACAAATAGACCTTGCCATCATTTTCATTAAAACTGTATTTCTGGATATTTGAGGGCTGCGTATCTGGTGATGGTGTAGGACCACTAGAGTAGGTATATATGTGCAACACAGGAGAAAAATCAGAACTTCTGGCAATAAAGATGGAGCTCCATCAGTGCTGAACAAAAAAACCCCACCCACACCAGTGCTGGGGGAGGAACTGGTGTGCATTATTAATATTACTCCATCTCTTTAGGTTTTGGTAGCTGTACCGCAGTAAAGCTCTGTGTGCTGATCAACAGTAGAGAAAACAATTGTACTCCATAAAAATGAATTAAAACCCCAACCTTGTCATATGGACTTTGCAGCCCAGGGCTTTGAAAAAGAGCAGGGTCCGCAGTTAATTTAGGTTCTGTGAGTGAGCTTATGACTCTGAATGCAGTTAAATAAAATTTTTATGAAGTACTGAATTTTCACAAAAAGAAAATCCCAAAAAAGTCTTTCAGCTCTCCCGAGAATAGTCATACATTTGGATACCATTTAGTGAGATTTTTCAACGCAGAATGTTTAGAGGAGAGCTATATTTATATATGAGAAAAGGAGGAGGTCATGTTATGGGTGGTAGAAGCCACTCTCCTACTTGATGAAATAGTTTTTGTCTGACTGGGTCTTCCTTGGGACCAATGATCCATTAGATGGCAGTGGTGTGATATGTGGTTCCTCCGGACCCCAAACTGCAAGTTTAATTTAAAAAAACCCAAATGGTTTCATTTTTTCTTTTATTAAAAAAGAACCCCAACAAAACAAAATAACCCCTTTAGTTTGGTTTATATATTCAGAGCCTCCAAGCTGTCATTTTTTTATTTGCATAGAATTTTACAATTTTAAGCAAATATGTCAGAGAACTGTGATTTTCATACAACCAAGTTGAATATTTTCAGAAAACAGGCAGCTAATGTAGAGTGGAAACTCATTGCTCCCACTGCAGGAAACGCAGGGTGGGTGTAGCTTTACTCCACCTAAAGTAATCACAGTAAATCACCACTTGCTCGTCTATGGTAGTGCCGCGTGTAAGCTGGTTTTGTCCAACCCGGAGTTTGGGATGGAGGTACCGGTGTTGGAGGCGAGGGCGGTAGAAGTAAGGAACGCTTGGCGTGGAGCATTGGAGATACCGTGGCAAATTGTAGTGTCACACTTGGGATAGGACACGGGAAAAGACGAGAAAGATGGGGCTCGAAAGTGTGACGACAGGCTTTGTTTGCTTCATTGCTCACAGAATATTCTGGTTTATTCTAAACAAGAGAAACCCAGAAATTTAATTCTTTTGATTTTTAATATGATCTCTATGAAGATCTTTCAGCCACATTCCTTTGTTACTTGTGGTATTAATCATGGTGTTGTTGCTTATTAACCTGCCAAATATCGAGCAGTAAACACTATTTAATTTCAAATTAATTAAAATGGACTTGTTGCCATTCATCGCTTTTTAGTAATTGAATATTCTTGCAAAGTCGTCTACTTTCAGAGCAAAGGTTGCAGTCAGGAGATGGGGGTCAATGGGATCTCCATTTAAAGGCATGTTATCTCGGTGTTAATTGCCTGCATATTTAACCAACCAAGCATGAAATTCTGCAGAAAGTGGAAGTTTGTGTGGGCAACCTTGAATCAGGAAACAACAACAAAAAGTCTGAGTGACCTGGTTTGCCTGAGGTATCTTGGTCGCTGTTGTCAGTCAGTTCAGCTTACAGTAAATTGCAGGGTAAATTCCACATAGCCGGTGGAACATATCTTTAAAAATGCCCCAAAAGTGAGGGAAAATCTGTGTTCAAAATGTTAGTGTTTAATTTTTGTTTGGGGTGTTGTACTTTCTCTTAGTACCTATTTCTTTTTATAAAACCAGATTTTATTGCTAGTATAGATAGTTATTAGAGAAGAAAGTCACAGAACAGACATTAAATATGCCTTGAGTTTTGGAGACAGATACATATCTATCAGGTTGGGTGAATTTCAGTTTTTAGATCAGAAAGAATTGCATAGCTACTGCTTGCCGTACTCTATTTTCTTGGGCTGCTACTGTAGGAGTGTTAAAATAGTTTGAGAGTGGTGTATGCCGTGCATCAAATCCTTCTGGGATTGCTGAGATTAATAAGTCTGTTTTCTATAGCGTCGAATAATAAGTTTGAGGGTTTAGAACTGAAGTATTTGAGATTGCTACCTCTGTTAAATTTGCTTGAATTGTGTCAGTTGGTTCAGAAGTGGTGGGGAAGAAAAGGCTGACAGGGAAATATATGTAGATATTTCTGCAGTATATTCTTTGCCTTGCTTTTTTACTCCTTTTGTAATGTTTCCTGGAATTCAGTTTGCCTTTTTGAGCAAATATGGAGCTGACATTTCTATGGGCATTTCAAATGGCGTAATTTTATAATGTGAAACTAGAATTTTCTCCCGTGTGTGACCCTATTTATCTGCGTCCAATTTCTTACACTGGTTTATTACCTGGTTGCTTTGTTTAATAAGGTCCTTCTGCGGTCCTTCACAAATGCTCCTCCTGTTTTCGCTCCAGAATAATTTTATCACCTCACTGCTTAGCCTCTTCTTGTCATTTAGAAACAGGTTATAGAGCATGGGTTCTGGCTAAGCTCTATGTGGAAGTCCATCAGTGCCCCTCTTGTAAGAAAGACCATGCCCTTTACCCTCTGGTTTTATCTTTTAACCAATTGTTTACCCGAGAACTTTCCCTCTTAAGCCACGGCTGCTTAGTTTCCTAAGAAGTCTTTTGTGAGTACCTTGTCAAATCCCTTTTGGAGATCCAAGCAGACTATATTAGCCAGACCACCCTTATCCACAGGCTTGTTGACCTTTTCAAATAACTCCGATCTGCCTGTGAGAGAAACCTACAAAAGCCATATTAAATGTTTCTACATATTGTATTTCCATTGATTTTACTCTGTTTCTATAATTTCTGGGAATTTGACACGAGGTTTACAGACCTGTAGGTACCCAGATCTTACCTTGGGTCTTTTCAGAGCACCTCCTGATCCTCAGTATGGATTTGGTTTTAGAAAAGAAGCTTCACACCGCTTATTAGCCTGGAGCTCTGTTCAAATGGGGAGGGTGAATGCCATCTGTTGTAATTTGTTAGTGTTCACTTTTGTCAGTTTGTCCCATTATCTTATCCATGTTCATTTCAAATTAAGAGTTATAGGTGTTCTAAGCAGCTGCTTTCTGAGACAGCACCTACAAACGTGATCTCTTATTATATTCCATTTTGCTCCAATCTGTGTAGGGGTAATTAAAGTCCTCTGTGAGTATTCTGCTTTCTGTGTTTCCTGCTTTTCTGCATCCTCCTCTGCATGTCACAGTTGGTGTTGCCAGCCTGACAGGGCAACCGGGAGTAAAGGTAGCCGGTCTCTAGTAATGCAGAGCCACTGTTCTGCATGTGTAGGGCTGGGATTTCAGTTTTTACAGGTTCTCTGTTGCTCACTGCTATGCTTAGCCTGATCATTTCTCCATCATCAACACAGCCTACTCTATCTGTACTATGAATGTTTTATCTTAATGTCACAGTGTCACATTGCTCTGCTTTCGCACTTACAAACATGAGTGTTTTCTTACTGTAGTATTCACCCATCTTATTTCTTAGGCTTAAAACATTTAGGGAGCTGCTGGTGTTTCAGTTGCATTGCCAGAACTGTATTTCAGTGATTCTGTGGTTACTTTCCATCTCAGTATGTCCACTTACATTCTCTGGCCTGCTGTTTTTGTTTGCAAGAGGGACAGATGTAGTGAACACCCTCCGATTTTCTTCAGTTGCCAATTCCCCATCTGTTTGCCTGGTGGCAGCGATTGCCATCACTCCAACCTGCTCTTTCCTTCTGGTTAGCTCCATGTTCTAGGGGGACACTTTCAGTTCTAGAAGATGTAAAGTCAGCAGCTCTCAGCAGGGAAGACCTAGCGCTGGGTCACATCCTGCTTCACCGCCTCAATGCTGCCTTGAGCTGACAGCTGCCCTACTGGGCTTGGGCCTGCTGTATGATGCTGCTGAATCTCTCATGTGAATCTCTCTCTCCTCTCCTGTAGCAGGATTTGGATCGATTGCTTAGAAATTATATCCTTGAAGGTGCAGCTGCTTGCATGTCTCTGTTTCATCCCCTCTCTCCCATTTTTCTGTTCTGCTTTCTGGAGCCGGAATCTCCTCTGAAGGCCATAAGTTGTCTGCACAGCACACTCGTGTACAGCTTTCCCATTGGGAAGATGTAGAAATGATAGTTGGCATAGTAAATTGGTTTTTCCAGTTGCTGTCCTAAGGACAAAACCCTAAGTTTTCTCCTCCTTCCATGCAGTCAAACTCATGCTCCTGTGGTTTCATCTTAGTTCTTGGAAATGTTTGGGCTCTTCTTACTCAAAAAAGTGTAGGGAGGGATTGGTGGGGAATGCACAACGTAGAATTTAAAGGAATATTTACAATACCAGAACAAAATAGGAAAGGCACTGTCTATGAAGAAATCAGTGTCTGGTATTAGGCAAGGGAAAAAAAGTGTGTGCACAGAGCTGGCAGAAAGAATAAGTGAGGGTAAATGGCTGTGATTAAATTTATGGGTGAAATATGGGTGAGAGTTTCTAACTATGAGAGCAGCAAAGTTCTGAGGGTGGGGCAAGCCCAGGTTTTATGACAGGAGCTGTGGCATGAGGCTACTTAAGAGTGGAGAGAGTGTTCAGTTACTAACTTCTTGTCCAAATGCATGCACTCATTTCATACAGTTCCTCAAATATTCTGAGTTTGGAGTCAGGCAAATACTGTAAGATTTTTGGGCGACTTTTTTAGGGCATAATTTCATTCAGCTGCTGCAATAATCTAAATAGCCACACCTCTGCAAGGAGCACTGGAGGAGGAGACAGGAAATGTGCTCTCTCTAGGGCTGCTGTCCTTGGGACCACTGCAGCCAATATGGGAGCTAGGCTCTGGTGGATGCTGTAGGGCACCTGGGGCTATAATGATGATGGGCTATCTTCCATGTTCTCTGTCACCTTTCAAACAAACCTATCCCTGGAGGATATCTCCTAGGGCAGCTCCTTCAAGAGCAGGGCCTGGTTCTTGGGCTGACGTGGTGGGCAGCAGTCCTGTTTCCCCATAGGCAGGCTGACTGGCTGCCTTGGGATGTATGGCAGGGGACACAGGGAACTGTGATGGTTTGTTGAAGCGCTGGGGAGCAGGAGCTGGAGGAGTGAAGTGTGGCTCTGTTACGGTTCATCTCCTTGCAGATTATGTGTGTGTTTGCCAACGTGAGGCCTAGGAAATGTTGAACCCATGACAGTGGGTTTACACATTAAAGAAAATAATTGCAAAATGGGCTTTGTTTCAAAAGCCCAGCAAGGTGAGCTCACTATGTTTTAGTGAGGATAAAGCAGTGGAATGGCTATGAAATGCCTCCACTGTTATTTTAACTGGAAGTTGAGACTGTCACTCAGTCATTTCATATTAATAAGTCTCATAAGAAAATGGGATTTTCAGGTTGTGATTTTAAAGCCCCATGTTCCCTACTGTGTTTTAGGGAAGAGTGGAAGCACGTTTTGCCCACGGGACTAGGTGAAACCAGAAATTTCATTTCAGTTTAGGCAGTCTTTACTGACACTCTACTCCTGAGTTTGGCATTCCTGGAAGAGAGAAGTGGAATGTAAAAAGGGAGAAACTTGACGTTTTCCAGTCAACATTTGGTTTGAATTTACATATAATTTGAAAAAAGGAAGGGAGAAAGAAAAGAAGTGCCATTATAAGTTCATTGTAGGTCCACTTTAAGCTCAGAAACAGTAGCTGTTCTGTAAACTTCCCATTTGCCATTCATTCTATATGCTGCATCAGTGTCTCTGCAGTGTTATTTTATGCTGGAAAATATTTAAATGGAGAAAACTGCAATACGGAAATGTTTGGATTGACATATAGAAAATGTGCTTCTTTATTTTATTGATTTATTTTATAAATCAGACAGCTCCCCACATTCCTTCAGAAAACAGAAATAAGATTGAATATTATACCTTATCTCCCCTCTAGTAGAGGTCCACACTGTAGATTGGGGTGCAGTCTGTGCTGTTCAAAGCATTGTAAGAAAATCTCTGAACTAGGGTTTCAATTTTAAGACCTCAGTTGCCTTATGCAGAGCAGTGCTGTCAAGCAGTGGTATCTACCTATCTACCTACCTACAAAACCAGTAGGGATGTATGTCTTGAAGTACTTCATTAGAATTTGGTCCCAGTGTCATTAGGGTTGGAAGAGACCTCTGAAGGTCATCTAGTCTGACACCCCTGCCAAGGCAGGGCCAACCAGAGCATGTTACACAGGAGCATGTGGCTTTTCAATGTTTCCAGAGATGGAGACTCCTTGACCTCTCTGGGAAGCCTGTTCCAGTGCTCTGTACCCTCAATGTAAAGACTTTCTTCCTCATGTCGAGGTAAAACTTCTTGTGTTTTAGTTTATGGCCGTTACTCCTCATCCTATTGCTGGGCACACTGAAAAGAGCCCATCAGATGTATTAGTCCATCTTACATAATACATTATTCAAATCAAGAATTGGTAATCCTGAGCATGTCAGTTATACAAGTCACGATCTGTAAATAATAACTAAAGATATAATTTTGGTCTGGAGATAAACTTTCCTAGAAAGAGTAATGTAATTATCAATCACAAGATCGGCATTGACATTTGAAATTGACAGTAGGGTTCAGCTCATTACTGTTTCCATTTTTCATGTGTCACTTGCACTACTTTCTCAATTCTCTGAATATAAACAGGGCTTCCTTATGATGTGTGTACTTAACATAAGATGCATCATAAAGCACAGTACTGAAGAAGGCCTTGAGTTTCATGAATATCAATCTTCTTGATAAAATGTGTGTTAGTTGTGATGCATCCTAGTGCTTCAAAGTTCATTTTAGGATAAAGGATGCGTAGGCTTCCTATTAGAGGACCCGCAAATGCTACCATTTATGTTGAGCCATACACCTCAGTAAGTGTTTTGTTTTATAGTACTGTTAGAACTATCACAGGCCTGAGGATATATTTGAAAAGCTTCCTCTCTCTTTTGTGGTGATGTAAAGCCAGTGTTCCCAGGTCTGACATGCTCGGAATGAATTTGGTCATTACAGCTAGACTGTGTGTCAAAAATGTTATCTCCATTATTTCAGTGAAACCCTGACTACACGTTTAACGTGGTAACCTCAAGGACTATAGCACTCACTTGGGCAGAACATTACACTCCTGTCATTTCTGATATTCACATTGACTAGCCTGCATGCTTGTTTTAAATAGGTCCTATTTGGTTCTTTTGGGTCACTTCATTGAGACTGAATCTTCAAATATTTGTCAACTGTGTATCTGTGATACAGAGAGGCGTTCAATGTAGTGTGCTTAGATGCCTCAAAACCTGTGGTACTTTTAGGAAAACAATACATTGCTCTTCTTGGTAAGTGCTTACTTATTCTGCTTGCACTACTACACCTGAAGCTGGACATGGATCACTAGGTGTGATTCAAATACACTTGGTGAATTATTTAGATGTGCACTTCTGCAGACTCTTATGTCTATGTGCATGAGCGTAAATATCTCCTTTAATTATTAAATGGGACTCCAAGATGAGTAAGAACTTCTGGAAAGCTCAGCGTTAATGCATAAGAGAAGAGGACCTTTTAATTTACAAGCTTCTGGGAGGAAAGAAGGTATTTTACAGCAACTGGCAAAGAGTTTACAGGGCTGACTTCCAAACCTTTAGAAAAAGTTTCCCACAAAGAGGGTTTTTTTAAAGTCGTGCTGCAGGAATTAATTTGGAGATATCACTGACCAAAAGGACATTTTTTCTGAATGAGCTGAGAACCAAAGGAAATGACTCTGGGGTTTGAAATCCTTTTATTTCCTCTGTGGAAGATATCTGTGCAGCTGAAATGAACCATTCTGGCTGGCTCCGAGCCAAACTTTATGGGAACTGAGATTAGGAAGTTCTACGGTCAAAATAGCCACTGCACAAATTGCTTCCAGTTTGAAGCCTCACATTTCCTGATAAAGCTACAGCTTTTAACCCTTCCTTTTTTTGTTTGTTTTTCAGTTGGGTGAACGCCCTGCCCATTGTTAGGCACAAACTGTTTATTCAGATGCGGCCCCTGCGGTGCTCTCAAAAGTGCCTGCAAAGGGTTTGCTGACTTCTTTTATTTTTTAAGTGAGATAGGCAGAACAAACCCCAGAAAATGTTAGAAAGGGTTTCAGTATCTGAAGGGCGCCTATGGGATGCTGGGGAGGGGCTCTTCATTAGGGACTGTAGTGATAGGACAAGGGGTAATGGGTTCAAACTTAAACAGGGG